>PVJH01004480.1:0-76014 GCA_004026705.1 Nesogale talazaci
AGGACTGGCTGGCTGTTTACCTAGTAGACAATGTAAAGTGGACCTCTCTGTAGCAAGTCTTGGGGCGGGTGCCCTGAACCGGCAGCGTCTGTGAGGAGTGCCCGTGACTGTGGGGATTGCGGGCATTCCTGTCTCTCCTGTTAGAAAGTGTGGCCCAGGTGGGCAGGCTTGGGTTTAGGGGATGGCTTGATCTTATCCTGGGCAGTGGTGGCGCCCTTAAGATGCGCCTGGGCGCGGCCCTCCAGGGTGGGAGAGGGGCTGGCCCACCTTTGTGCTGGGAACACAGGAGTCCCTGGGGTTGGGGAGCGAGAGGTGTGGGTCTGTGTGGAGTGTCCCCTGGGCACCCTGGGCACCTTGGGGTGGGGAGGATTGGTCTGCGATTACGTGCGGGCGCTGATTAACTGCGGGTCCCAGATCTCAGGGTCGCAGAGCGGCGCCTTGGATCCCGCCGGCACAAAGAACCCGCAGCGTCTGTGCCGGTGTCTGTGCCAGCGTCCGTGGGGAGCTTGGGCGTGCGGGTCACGCCTGCTCCTGGTTCAGAGGAGGGCATGAGCGTTCCTGGAGTCACAAAACCCAATTTGCGAGCCCCGCCCTTCCCCGTGTCACCCCCACTCACCGATCTCCAGGAGCTCCAGGCGTGGGCTTCCTATCTGGCCGCCATCTTCCCAGCACCTAGCAGCACATGGTGCTTTCAATGACAAACAAAAACTTACTTCTTTTAGATTAACAGTTGGCTGATTGATTGAGCTTAGCTTAGCTTAAGAAACAGATCTTCTAGAAGTCTAGGGTAGGTCCCAGAATGAGGAGATTCACATTGCATGATCCCATGCCATCTCAACTACCCACTTACTTCCCAAAGAGGGATGAGACTATGCTAAAGGAACAAAGAAGGGATCCGGATCTCACTGTGTTAGGATCACACCACCTTTATCTCAACCCCCTCATTCACAAAGAATCCCAAATCTGACCCCCCTTCCATGATGTCTTTTGCTTTCTCCTCCCTAATTCTGCAAGTAAAGGCATACTATCTTCATGCTTTCAGGAGAAAGCATGGAATGAAGGCTTGCCTCTTGCCATCTTCTAAGGGAGTTAATGCAGGCGCTCAAAAATCTGAGTGAGAAACAGTTGCTCAATCACTCAATCCTAGGGGAATGGGAATATCAAGCCTTCCCCCTCACCAGAGTTATGCCACATAGACATAAATGTGCCATACAATTAGGCCTTGCTATTGGGGAAGCAGGCATATGGATGTCATGTGGGCCTGGGGTTGCTGTCAGGATTAAACAGACAATATTTTTTTTATAAGGGAATTGTTTATATACAAAAGGAATGGAACACTGAGAAAGCATCCCAACCCAGTCCAATTCAAAGTCATAAGTCCAATACTAGCCCACATGCCTAACACCAGCCCATAATGTCTCCTTTTCACTCACGAAGTCACAGGTCAGTGGGTGCATAATCCTGGCGCTGGCAGGGGTCTCCCCACGGCTCCTCACTTCCAGGGCTCAGAGTCCATCAACAGCATCCTGTGGTGGCAGAAGCAACTCATCGCTTGCAGAAGTCCCCAAATGGCCTCTCCAGCTTCAGAGATCTGGCTCCATCAGGGCAAAGCTGTGTGGCTTCTGCTCCAGCTCCTTCAGCTTCTTGGATGCTGCCATCTTGTCTTGTCTGTGATTAATCGTCTCTGAGACTAACTTCCAACAACTGGGAGATAGCGTCTCATCACGAGGGAAATATCGCGAGATTTCCCAGACATATCAGGAGAAAGCCAGGGCCACACAGAGGCCTCATTGGCTACTGAATGGCTATCTCCAGATTAACAGGCTAGACCCCACCCCTACATTTCAATCATAAAATTAACATAAGCACATGACTGCCACAGACCACCCCTTGTTAATTTTATACTTTCACATAACTCTTTAACCATATGTAACTTTCAAATGAACAATAAAATCATATCTATACTTAACAAGATGAAACTAAAATGCATACAATCACATGTGTCACCATCATTCAAAAATAACATTCTATAAGTGAACAAAAAAAAGATATCATCTTCCTTACAATTGTAGTTACAAAATATCTACACCTTGATTCTATAATCCTGTAAACATATATTCCACCACCTATAAGAGTTTGCAAGCCAAACCACCTCATGCCTTCATTCCTCCATTTTGGGTATCTAATTTCTAAATTGCCCACTTACATCAACCCAGGGCTCTGAGGAAACAATCATATCTTTCAACGTGAGGAATTTTCATTCCAGTTGGAAACTTGTGAAGTGTGTATCTATTAGCAAAGTCAAATCAGGACAGGCCATCCATAAAGTCAGCAGCGATATGCACCAGTTCACAGACTCAAATCGCTTCTCTTCCTCTGGTCGGGTTCTGGTCAACTCAATGTGGGCTGTGTCTTGTAGCCTCACCAGGGTAGCCACTGGTCACCTTCCCTTTAGACCAAGGTCCCATCGCAAATTAAACAGACAATATTTATGAGGGTTCGTCACACGTGTCACCAACCCCTGACTGAACACAAACAGTGACCTGAGAATTCACTGCCACCTAACTCATCGGAGTACTCAATTCATGTAAGTCAGTGCCAGGTAGAGAATGTAACATAGACATTTGCGAAATTTAAATAGAAACCCACTTCATTTGAGTCCCCAGTCAGCAGCTCCTCCCCTCAGCAACACAGGAAGCAGAATGTTAGAAGCGCTTCAAATGCTCAGGTCAGAGAGTAGACAGTAGTCGCTCTAACTCAAGAGTTTCTGGCTCTACATTCCTCCTCCTCCTTCTTACCTTCACCATCATGTGAGAAAGCCACAGGGAAGTCTTGAAAGACAAGGTGACTCACTGTAAAATGGTGCAAACACTGGTCAAAGCATGATGGTATGTCCTTAAAATGTTGGCAATAGAAATAAAATATCAACCAGCAATTCCTCTACTTATATATCCAAGAAAAGTAAGGAACACTATATGTCTTATGTTCACTGCAAGCACTATTCATAATAGCAAGATTATGGAAACAGCCTAAATGTCCGTCAGAGAAAGAATGGATAAATAGACTTTGATACATACATACAATGGAGTCCTACACAACATTAAAGAATAGCAAATGAATATGTGAAACACTCCATGACAGTGATGAATCTAGAAGGTATTATGCTGAGTGAAATTATCAAAACACAAAATGTAAAATGTTTATGAGACCAGAATTATATTATAAAAAATAAACATTAGGCTTTCACACTGAAATAAATATCCCATGATTATTGCCAGAGACAAGAGGGGAAGGGAAGTCATGGTTAAAGGGTGGACAAGTGATAGCTTAGATGAAGTTAGGGGAAATTATGTAGACTGGTGAAAACACTAGGAAGTTTGCCATATTTAATGGGAATAAATCTTGCACTAGTGGCGATCCACAAGTAGTGGCATGGATATACCAACAGGTTGAACAGGTGAATAAGAGAGCGAGAAGTACAACCCAAAACACATAAGTTGAATAGCAGAGCATTTATGTGTATTTTCTTTTGTTACAAATATGTTCATAAATGAGGAGAGACTCATGCATGAACACTGCAAATGGATTTTGGACTTTCACTGTAATCCGTGGCTTTCTGAAATCTAGGTGCTCACAATTTAAACTCAGATACCATGGGGAACACCAAGGTCCATTGGTATAGCAATTCACAAAGTCAGTGTTTGTTCAGCATCCTGCCTTAGGAGGTCTTTAGTGCCCATGAGCAGCCTTTAAAGGACAGCTATTGGTCTTTCTCATCCAGAAGGAAGAAGCATGAGGAAATTCAAAAGCTCCTTGGGATTCCTTAGTTTAATGGACTAATGAACCACGTAAACACCAGTTTCCACAATCCTGAGACCAAAAGGACTATACAGATTCCAGCTACCATTACTAAATTCTCTGAAAAGCATTACATTAGAAGGTCCTGGATAAGGGGGTAAACTGTGGGAAAGAATAAAACCATAAAAGAAAGTAGGTTTTCTAGTCAGATAGAAACCCCTACTCTTGCAGTCCTTACCTTTCAGGTCTAGAACTGAACTCCCCTCTCTGTTAGAATAATCAGTCATGTAAAATCAAGAGAACATCCTTTATTCAAGAACCACATTGAGGAATTGGGCAAAAAGGAGGAAGGGAGGGAAACAGGATCCACAATTAGGAAATGGGATAAGCAGTGGGGTATTGGGGATGAATTGAATCAGAATGTGTGTGAATTATTGAATGTAAAACTGTTATCTGCTTTGTAAACCTTTACCTAATTCACAAAAAATATATTTTAAAGTCAAGGTCATTTGTGTCTCTTGGGGCTTCACAGGTACCCTATAAGAAATAATTTTCTAGATTCTGCTTGGTTCCTGTTCATGTGGAATGGCAAAGGGAAAGGGAAAATAAGTATGAATGAAGTAACAAATGCATGGAACAAAAATGAACTAAGGTAAAATATTTTATTTCTCTCTTTCTTTGGTCACCAGAAAACTGAAAGTCAGCTGGGAGGTTCAGTTATAGCTCCTTTAAAATATCTTATTACAGAGATTTAAACCTAAAGGCTTTATCCCTTTATCCTGCTTTTTATTTTCTTTTATTCCAGCAGTTTAAAATTTTATTGGCATATAATTCACATGCCATGCTAGTGTCACTCACATTAAGAAGAATTGTATAATCATCACCCCAATCCATTTTAGAGCATTTTCTTCATTCTAATAACTTGTTGTTATTAGATTCCCATTTCTCCTCATGCTCCCCTGTCACAGCCTCAAGAAACCATTAGTAGAGTCACTGTCTCTACAAATTTATCTATCCTAGATTTTATGTGCATAAAGCATTTAAAAACTAACAACAGAACCAACAAGAATAACAAATTAAAGCAGATGAAAATCTTGATCAAAAAGAAAGCATAAAATATTAAAAACTAGAACAAATTTGAATGGATCATAAGGGAAATCAAATGATAGGGTGCTAAATTTTAACCTAAGCACACCTTCAATCACCTACATTCCAATGCATTCAGTACGTAATCAAGGCTAGTCACAACTCTGATTCATGGCCAAAGGGCATGCACTGGAGACTTAGTCATGCATGAACACTGCAAATGGATTTTGGACTTTCACTGTAATTCATGGCTTTCTGAAATCTAGGTGCTCACAATTTAAGTTCAGATACCATTCCCTCCTATGCATTTGGACTATATTATTTACAATCTACAGATCACACAGACTGGTGCCCTTCTTCCACGTGGACTTAGTTGACACCTCATTTAGATGGCTGTTTGTTTGAAAGCAAGCCTTTAAGACCTCAGATGCTATTCTTTATTATAGTCAGACACCATCTAGTTTATTTCCCACTCTTTGCTGTAGCACCCATATCTTCAATAATTTCTTCGTGGGGTCAACATCAATCAGGACCATGTCATAAGAACTAATTGTTCTTAGATCAGAGATAGAATTAAATGCAAGCTCAAAACACACATATATATACATATATATAATGTATGAATATATTTTGGTCTTGCACTTAATGCTATCTCTGATGTAAGAACAATATATATGTATATTTCACATTGTCATTTTATCCTAGAAAATATTATCAATTGTTCCCCTGGGGCATCATTTCCACTGTCATAAAGTCAACGCTGATTCATAGCTGCACTACGGGGCAGAGTAGAACTATCTCTTTGAGTATCTGAGCCTGCAGATCTTCACAGGTTAAGAAAGCTTATCTAGGGAGCTGATAATGGGGGCCTGGAGGGAGGGAGAATGTTTTGAGAGTGATGATGGCAATGGGTGTGTAAAAGTGGCCTGCACACAACTGATATTTTTAGGGATTGTGATGGGAGTTGTAGGGGCCCCTTAATAAAATGATTCATTAAAAAAGGGGGGGAGGGGAAAGGGGAGGTTTTTTGTTTTTGTTTTTTTAAGAGGAGCTTGTATCAAGGGCTCAAGTGGAAAATGTTGGGAAATGTATGTGGAAACATGTGTGCAGGCTTGATACAAAGGGTGTATTGAATGTTGTAGTAGCTGTAAGAGCCCCCAATAAAATTTAAAAAAAAAGAAAGAAAGAAAGCCTATCTAGAGTGGCAGGATACAAGATCAACAAACAGGAATCTAGGACCACTATACACATCAGACAAGATCACAGTAGAAGCTATTAAAAAGGTAGTATGCCTTACAATAGATAAGCACAAATTGAAATATCTAGGGATATACCTAATTAAAAAAAACCAAAAGATTTATACAAGGAAAACTACAGGACACTATTACAAGAAACCAAGAGTGACCTCAACAAATGGAAGAATATCCCATGCTTGCGGATTGGAAGACTCAATATAGTAAAGATTATAGTTCTGCTCAAGGCACTATGTAAGTTTAATATCATCATCTGTCTTCAAAGAATTGGAAAAAATGATTACTAACTTCATATGGAGAGGAAAGAAGCCCAGAATTAGCAGAGAATGCCTCAAAAAGAAGAACAAAGTGGGAGGGCTTGCTCTCCTGACTTTAGCACATATTATAACACCACAGTGCTACTAATGTAACGACAGGTACTCAGACCAATGGAAAGTTGCTGAAAACCCAGAATTAAAAACATTGACATAAAGACAACTGATTTGGGGGCTCAGCCCCAGTGGTGTAAGTGGTTGAGTGCGGGACTGCGGCCCGCAGGCTTGGCAGTTCAAATCCAGCGGCGGCTCTCAGGAGCAGAGCTGGGTAATGCCCACGACCACCAGACGCAGTGATGCCCACAAAAAAAAGGCAACTGATTTTTACAAAAGCCCCCAAAATATCAAATGGGAAGCAGATGACTTCTTCAATAAATGGTGCTGGAATCAATGGATATCTAACTGCAGAAAAACGAAGCAAGACCCTTACCTCCTTTCATGAACAAGAATAAGCTGAAGGCAGATCACAGACCTGGGGTAAAACTCCAAACTATTAGGACCATTAATGAGGGAATTGGGATAAACTTGAGAATCTTGGCACAGGGAATACATAGGCTATCAGAAATAGGGAAGGATACAAATACAGAGGAGTCACAAATTGATAAGTGGATAGACTGAAGATAAAACACCTGTGTACATTGAAAGAATTCACCAAGAAAGTAATAAGAGAGTCCATGGCCTGGGAAAACATCTTAAGCAATGACACATCAGACAAAAGCCTTATTACTAAAATCTACAATGCCCTGATAGTTTCCAAATAGAAAAAAAACTAACTGCTTACTGAGGTGGTGGGCAAAGGACCTGAACAAAAGTTTCACAGAAGTAGAAATCCAAATGGCCAATAGACATATGTCAAAATATTCCTGATCATTAGTCATAAAGAAATGCAAATTAAAACAAATATGAGATACCACCTAACATTCTCAAAGATAACTCAATTCAAAGAATCAGAAAGTCATGTGTTGCAGGGGTTATGGTGAAATATGAACTATCATCCATTTTTGATAGACCTATAGGTATGTACAACCATTATGGAAATTGATTTGGCAATATATAAAACAAATGGAAATTGAGCTACCACTATATGACCCAGCAATCCCACTATGGAACATATACGCAGAAGAGGCAAGAAACAAATCACGGACACACATCTGTGCTCCAATGTTCATTGTGGCAGAGTTCACAATTGTAAGGAGTTGGAAGCAGCACAAATTTCAATCAACAGACAAATGGATCAAAAGCTGCAGTACTGCATACAATAGAGCACTATGCATCCCTAAAAAGCTGCAATGAACGTATGAAGCACAATGCCACCTGAGAAGAACTGGAAGAAAGCATGCTAAGTGAAGCAAGTCAAGCACAAAAGAGCAAGTACAGGTCGAGTTCACTGAAATAAGTTTAAAAAAAAAAAAAACGGGGGATGGGGGAGAAACTAGTATATATATATACAAGTCCAGCAACCCTGTCAGGGACCAGATCCAATCCAGGAATACACGCAACTGTCAACTAAATAAGAAGGGAAAAGAAAAAGGAGGTAAAAAAGTCATGGGAAGGGAAGGGGAGCAGGGCACTAGCACACCCAAGGAGAGACTATTGTTTATGTCTCCACAGGGGAGGGAGAGAGGGAACAGGCTTCAACCTGATATGCCAAAACATGAACACAACATACCGACGTGTACCAGAGAACCAATAGAGAGGTTTGTGTGCCCAGCCCCAATCCCAACTATGTGGACGCCCCGCCCCTTCAGAAGAATGCACTTAAGGGGACAGCACTGAGGCGAATGACAGCTTCGGGAGAGATCATCTGATTGTAGCACGCGGAAAAAAGCAAAAAGGAATGGGGAGGGGGGAAGGACATCCTGGCCCACTAAGCCCCAAGGAGGATATTCCTGTTCAGAGCAGACATTGAGACATGACATCCCTCACTAAACCATCGTGTTGCAGGAGACAACGCTGGAGACACCGTGTGGGAATCATGCACAATCTGACCCCATCACGCTGGGGTGAAACACTAAGGGCATGCCACAGAGCAGCAAGGGGAGCAAAGTGATGAAATACCCAGGGGATACCAAAAATAGGCTTTGGAGACAGTGTGCCATCCCATCAGATGCTACTGGAAAACATTGGTCAGGGCCAGCAAACAGACCTTGAACTATTTATAGGTTTTTCCATTTTTGTCAGTGGCTTTCTTTCTGTGGTTCTTGGTCTTTTGTTGTTGTTGTTGTTGTTGTTTTATTGTATGTTGGTCTTGACTTCATTTGCTGTTTTATTTGACTTTGGCTGGGTTTCATGCTTATTAATGTATCTACATGTTTATCTAGATAAGATAGGCAGGATAAGAATGGGACCAATGGTTGGGGGGGTGGGCGGGAAACAGGAGAAGGAGAGGTGGGAGAAAGCTTAGGGATGGGGTAACCAACCCAGGGACAAGGGAACTAAAATCAATGGAGAGAAGGGTGTAGGTGCCTAGTGGGGCTTAATCAAGGGCAATGTAGCAGCAAGGAATTAGTAAACCCAATGAAGGTGGAACATGATGGTGGGGCAAGAGGAAAGTAAAAGGAAATTAAGGAAAGAAATAGGAGGCAAAAGAAATTTATAGAGGTCTAAATACAGGCATATACATATGTAAATATATATCTACATGTAAAGAGGGGAATAGAACTATGTACTGATATCTATATGCTAAGAATTAAGGTTGCAGAAGGACATTGGGCCTTGACACGAGCACTCCCTCAACACAAGAACACTTTCTTCTAGCAATCTGGCATTCTGTGATGCTCACCTTCCTGACACAATTGCGGAAGACAAAACAGGTGCATAAACAAATGTGGTGAAGAAAGCTGATGGTGCCTGGCTATCAAAAGATTTAGTGTCTGGGTTCTTAAAGGCTTCTAGCTGAGAAGCAACAAAGTCTACGTGGAAGAAGCACACCAGCCTGTGTGGTCATGAGGTGTTGATGGAATCAGGTGACAGCCATCTAAGACCCAGAACAAAAGCATACCCAATGTCAATGGGGGGGGGGGGGGGGCGGGAAGTGGAGACCCAATGCCCATCTGTAGAAAATTGGACATCCCCTCACAGAGGGATCATAGGGAAGAGATGATCCAGTCAGGGTGCAGTATAGCACAGATGAAGCACACAACTTTTCTCTAGTTCTTTGGTGCTTCCTTCCCCCCACTATCATGACCTCAATTCTACCTTACAAATTGGATTAGACCAGAATGTGGACACTGCTAGAGATAAGAGCCTGCAACATAGGGAATCCAGGTTAGATAAACCCTTCAGAGCCAACATGAAGGGTAGAGATGCCAGGAGGATTAAGGGAGGGTGGGAGCAGGGGAGAAAGGGTGAATCCATCACAAGGATAAACCTAAACCCCCCTCACAGGAAGACTAACAACAGAAAAGTGGATGAGGGGCAATGGAGGGTGATGTAAAATATGAAAATAATAGTCTATAACTTATCAAGGGTTCATGAGGGAGGGCAAAGAAATGAGGAGCTGGTATCAGTGGCTCAAGTGGGAAAAGAATGCTTTGAAAATGATGATGGCAGCTTATGTGCAAAAGTGCATGGCACACTGGACGAATGTTTTGGGTTGTGATAAGAGATGTGAGAGCCCCCAATAAAAGTATTTTTAAGAAAGAAAGAAAGCCTTATTCTTCTCCTGCAGAGCTGGCTGGAGGTATTGAACTACTGACTTTGCAGTTAGGGGTCCACAAGTGTAACCAACATGCATTGATAGTGTCATCAGTTTAGCCAGTGGTATAGAATCTAAAACGTGGTTGAGAAAAGGAAACTATAGGAGTATAGGCCAGCTATGAACAGCAATACATGAATTGTTGAATTGGTCAGATTCAATCCTTCAGTGACTGCACACTATTTACAGAAACAACAGAAGTTTGTTTCACAGGAGTAGAGTCACACCTACCAGATTAATACATACCACAATGAATTAAAGAGGACATTAAAACCGTAAGTTTATGGTGTTCTGGGTCACCATTCATTGAGTACCCTCAAGGCAAGAAGTCCTAACTAAAACCCAACATTTGCAAGTGCTATGCCCTTGGGCTAGTAATCATCTTTCTCTTAAGACATTAGGACATTTCAAACCAGGGGAATTCGAGATAAAGTTTGGTTCACTTAGTGGGGTTTTCCCACATTATGTCCTTCTGGTGTGGACTCTGAGGGATGTTGTGTGCTTTGAAAGAAGAGATCTAAATCCCAGGTAACACAAGGACTGGCCACATGGATACTGGAAACCATTATGCTGAGTGAAGTCAGTCAATCACAAAAGGGCTAATAGAGTGTAAATCTATTACCAAAAGGTAAACACCAAGATGAAGGCAGGCCACTGCTCCCAGGGCATGTATTCTTCTCGTTTAGACCCCTAAGCAATGAGGTAGGGGCTTGCATAATATCCTTGAAAGGTGCGCCACCACCACCTCCTCAATGTATATCCTAAAAATGCTTGGACAGAGGATATTTCTCCTAAACTGAGGTCAGTTTTTCAAGATCTGGGGAGAGGGAGACAATTATTCAGTAGCTGCCAAACACAGTGCTAATGTCACCCCAGTGACCCCAGACAGTCTCACCAGAATGATAAGAAAACCTTACTGGAAACTCAAGTCAAGATAAGGGTGGAGGGTGAGGGCAGAGGGGTGGGGGGTGTTGTGCAGTGTGTCATTCTGTTGTGTATGGGGGTGCTATGGGTCGCAATCGACTCCATGACAACTAACCACTAACATGTATATCTCAGAGACGATTACATTTCTGCCGGTAGGAAAATGAGAAGGAGCAAATTCCCAATGGGAGTAGCTAAGGGTAGAATATGCCTGATACTAGGCTTACTTGTGCTTTAGTGCCTACGCAAACACATTCTACTGTGTGGACCACCAAAACTCGAATATTGAAAAGCAAATATGTTAGCATGAGGACTAAGCAAAGATATCAGTTTAATTGACTCATATTTGTGTGAAAGTTGAACAAAATATGGAAGCATAAAGAAGATTAGGTACATTTGAATCGTGGTGCTGGAGAAGAATCCTAAACGCACTATGGATTGCTAAAGGGAAAAATCAATCGGCCTTGGAGGAAGTATGAGCAGAGGGCTCCTTAGAGGCAAGGATGGCAGGATTTCACCTTATATACTTTGGACATATTGTCAGGAGAGACCAGTCCTTAGAGAAGAACGTCATGCTTAGTCAGTGCAAAGACAGCAAAACAGAGAAAGGTCTTCAATGAGATTGATTGACAGTATGGATGCAGTAATGGCCTCAGAATTGGGAACAATTTCAAAGATGGCTCAGAATTGTGCAGTGTGTCATTCTGTTGTGTATGGGGTCACTGTGGTTCACAATTGACTCTCCATGACATTAACAACAACAACAACAACAAAAGTCCTAATTGGGTACTTTTGACCTAGTTTCTATGCTTTTCTTTTGTTTTCTGGAAAATTTGGATATATATCCTTTCAGTTACTTTAATTGGATAGAAAGGAGTGGCAAAAAAAGCTAATTTAACCCCTCCTTGGCTAACATCATTCTGCCTAGAGTGTTCTATTTCCTTGTCCTTTCCCTATCTAGTTGCGCACCCTCTTAGGGATCAAGCTCAAGCCCCGCCTCTCTGATTCCTCTGGAATGACCCTACCATCCCTTCATTCCCAGATTCTTCTCCCTACCAGGCCCGACTCAAGAGAAAGATGGGGCTTTCTACTCCAGTAAAGGTCTGCAGGCTTGGAAATGCAGACGGGCAGTTTTAACCTGTCCTACAGAGTTACTGTGAGTTGGACCTGACTTGACAGTGAGTTGGGTTTTTGCTCTTTCTCCTCCAAGGTCTGTTTTCAGCAGCTCTCACGGCCACAGATGACACCAGATGGAAAGAAATGCCCACATTTCTGTGCCTCTACTATGTGCTGACATTGGATTAAGTATTGTGATAAAGAAACCTCATTTTCTCATAACTCACCTGTCTTTCTTTCTAGAAAGCAAGTGACGAAATATAATGCCAAAGAGAAATTTCATAGTCCTGCACTTTCTCTAGGATGAGGAAAACAAGCAAATATTTGGGTTTAAAGGTCTGAGAGAGGCAGTTTTGATAGAGGAGGTAAAGTAAATAATATAGATTCAGTTACATCATCATCAAGAGTCAGAAAATAAAATGTTCCTAAATTGGTCTACCCACAGAGGTAACCAATTCAAACTGCTGTCATTTACTAAACATTATTTGTCTCTCATCTAATTTTCTTTTCTTGTGACACTAATATAAGAAATGTCCAGTTGGAAGGAGAGAATGGCGGGACCTACGTTTCCTGAGAGACATGGGAGAGGGAAAGGGGGAGGGAAGGAGGGGAGACTCGGGGATGGGGGAACAACAAGTGGTCTGGAATCGGTGGCTAGGTGGGGGTGGGTGGCCTGGTAGGGCTTAAGCAAGGGTAATGTAACTGAGAGGAGGTACTAAAACTCATATGAAGGCTGAACATGATAGTGGGACAAGAGGAAAGTAAAAGGAAATAGAGGAAAAAACTAGGAAATAAAGGGCATTTATAGAGGTCTAAATACAGGCATGTACATATGTAGATATATTTATTTAAGATGAGAAGGAAATAAATCTATGTGCATATATTTATAGGTGTAGTACTAAAGTAGCAGATGGACCTTGGGTCTCCACTCAAATACTACCTCAATGCAAGAACACTTTGTTCTATTAAACTGGCTTTCCGTGATGCCCACCTACCTGATGTAATCACTGAAAACAAATGGGTACATAAACAAATGTGGTGAAGAAAGCCGATGGTGCCCAGCTAGCAAAAGATATAGTGTCTGGGGTCTTAAAGCCACTCCTTCTCTGAATAATTCAAGGAACACTAGTGGCTTAGTGGATTGCACATTGGGCTATTTAACCACAAGGTCAGAAGTTTGAATCCAACAGCTGCTCTGCAGAAAACATAAAACTTTCTCCTCTTGCACATACTTATAACCTCAGAAACCCACAGGGACAGTTCTACCCTGTCCTGTAGAGTAACTATGCATCAAAATTGACTAGATGGCAGTGAGTTGATCTTTGGTTTGTCACCAATTCATTCCTCAAATCCGTGAATATTTATTGGCAATCTTATATGGGCATAGTCTCTGTTCAATGCTGTAGGGGCATGAAAACAGAGAAGGCTTAGTTAGTACCTGCAAAAAGCCTTTGATTGAACTATCTGGATACCAAATGGATGGGAGAGATTTACCTGGTTTTATCAGGTTAATAAAACTTGATGACTAGCACATTTTTTTCCCTAAAAGTTGAGCTCAGACGGTACAAAGAGTTCCAAATTCTGCTTATGTAACTCTGTTCTAGGCATTCTTCATATCCTTAAAAATTCTCTATAGACATTATTTTTAGTGACTTCACTTTACCTAGATCTATATGTGCCCTACATTTTCTCATAAAAGCTGCCCTGCAGAGTGAACCTGACCCTTACACCAGTAAGAGAGATTAAGATTCTGAAATATTTGGCTACATAACACTGGGCAAACTATAACAAACAAGAAATGCTCCCTGAAAAGTATTGAGGCTGCCAAGTATGTACTGAAAGTTCAACCTTGTTTCCTTTATCTTAATGATTAACAGCAAAATCTGTGGAGTCAGGTAGCCTGCTTTTGAATTCTGACTGCTCCACTTGCCAACAGGTGACCTTCTGGCATCTTCTTTTTCTCACTTACAATATGGAGCTCACTTACAATATGGAGATTTGCTGTTGATTGATGTGAGCTGGATCCCACTCATGGCAACCTGCTGTCTATTAAAATGAAAGGCTGCCTGGCTGTGGTATGTCTGAGCTCATTGGCGTAGCTATTCTGTAGATCCCTCTTGTGTGTGGGGGGGGGGGGGGAGGGTTTCCTTGTCATTGCTGACCTGCTCTACAAAATTACAGTCCTATTCGAGCAGCGACTCTGATGACATGTTCAAAGTTAGTGAGCCAAAGTCTAAGTGCTTCATTTCTCAGAAGCATTGTTTGTTTTTCTTCCATGATTGATTTTTCTTGCTCTTCTGGAAGATTCCCAGTATAGTCAGTATTCTGTTGCCAATGCCATAATTCGAATGCATCAATTTTTGTTCTCTTAGGTTCTAGTTTTCACATGCACATGAGTTACCCGAGAAGAACTATGGTTTGGATCAGGCTGACTTTAGTTCTCAAAGGGGCATCTTAGTTTTTGAAACTCTAGAGATACCTCTTGCAGATCTGCCCAGTGCAATACACCATTTCATTTCTTAACTGTTGTTTCCATTGACATGGGTTGTTAATCTAAGTAGGATAAAATAACAAACAAGCTTCATTTTTATCCATGACTCAAGATGTTTGTTGGTCCAGTTATGATCATTTTGTTTTCTCTTTATTAAGGCATTGTCAGTACTCAATGTCTCAAGTCATACCACTTTTGGTAAGCCACATTGTGTGATCTGTATGTTAAAGATTGTTAGTGAGTTTTCCTGCGATGCTGGTCCTCCATTCTTCCTATAGCCTCTTGGATTAGTTATCCAGCATAAAAATTGAATACATACAACTATGTCATACACCGTTCTAATTTTAAAGCATCGGTATCTACCTGTGCTGTGTGAATGACTTCTGCTTGATTCATGGACATATCTCACAATTAAGGGTTTGGGATTGCCTATACTTCATAATGATATCTATAATTTTATATGACCCACACAAGAGAATGCCTAATCTAGTTGATAAAACACAGGTAAACATCTTTCTAGAAGTTTTTGGTGTGTGCCAAGATACATGTGAAATCAGTGATGACATCTGCCATAGCCCCTTCTGAAACCAATGTGAATTTCTATATATCCTTCCCTATCGATGCATCAGTGCAGTCATATTTTAGTTATCTTTGGCAGTGTTGTTATCATTCAGTAATTGTTCATATTGATATGGTTCAATCACTTCTGCATTTCATATGATTACCCTTCTTTGAAATGGAATATCAAAAACAAACAATTATATTGATGTGAAGGGGAGGGGTCAGAGTGGAGGCCCAAAGCCCATCTGTAGACAATTGGACAATCCTTCACAGAAGGGTCACATGGAAGGGATGATTCACCCAGTGTGCAGTATAGCACCACCGGCGACATACCCACACTCATCTAGATATTTGATGCTTCCTCCCCTCACTAGCATGACTCAAGTTCTACCTCACAAATTAGGCTAGATTGGAATGCTCATTAGTACAGATAAGAGCTTCCAATGCATGGAATCCAGGACAAAGAACCCCCAGGACAAATAACAGTAATGGGAGTAGCGATACCAAGAGAGTATGTGGAGAGTGCGTGGGAAAGAAGAAGAAGGGAGAACTGATGACAATAACGGATGTATACATAATGCACACACATACCCCACCCCAAGGGGATACATAATGTAAATGTGTGTGAAGAGACAGAGTAGATGGTGTAAGATATGGAAAAAGTTATAATTTTTTAAGGAGTCATGAGGAAGGAAGAATGGGGGAGGGAGGGGAGAAGAGCAAATAGCAAGACTCAAGAAGAAAGATTATGTTTTGAAAATGATGATGGCAACTTATGTGCAAGTTTGCTTGATAAAATTGATTTTCGGATTATTATGGTATCTGTAAGGACCCCCAATAAAAGGGCTTTTAAAAAAATTCCTTGAGTTTATTGCATGCTTGATATTAAGATGTTTTCATGCTCTCCCAAGCTCAAAATGCCTTACAAAAGAAACAAAGAGGTTTTGCTACACCACTGTCACTCTTAAAAGTAAATCCATATTACAAAGCTAATTTGGCATATTTTCCTTTTCTTGTCAATTTAGATGTACTGCAATCTGGTATCGAAGACTCTAACACATTGTCATCAGTATATTTACCTCATCTTTCTAAATATAGCTCCTAATTCATAACTGAAAAATTCCGTTCTGAAATATAAGTACGTGTTGTTAGTAATTTCTCAAATAGAACCTCACTTTACTACATGGGGGAAAAAAACACCTGTCCATAGCAAATACTATTTTCAACACCACAAACGTTGACTATACACATGGACTTCTTCAGATAGAATACACGGAAATCAAATTGTGAGAAGAATCACATCTGTAAGATGAAATGATGGTAAACTCACTATCGGCAGCTAAGCCCAGGGGCTGGCTGTGGAACAGACCATCAACTGCGCATAAGCAAGTTCAGGCTGAAGCTGAATAAAATTGAAACAGGTCCGTGAGAGATAAAATTAAAGCTGGAGTCTAGCACATCTGAATTTCAAGACCATCTCAAGAGCAGATTTTCTGCATTGAACACTAATGACAGAAGACCTGGTGAGCTGTGGGAGGACATCAAGACCACGTAGCAAGAAGAAACAAACGAACAACAAAGAAAGCAACGATCTAAGTGGATGTCGTAAGAGACCTGAAACTCGCTCCTCATCAGGAGGTAACTAAGGGAAATGAAAGAAATGGTTTAGTCACAGAGCCTAGTAGAAAGTTTCAAAAGGGTGACTCCAAAAGACAAAGTCAAATACTATGATGAAATATGCAACGATCTGGAGTTTTAGAAAACCGAAAGGAAGGAGCTCAGCAAGTCTGAAACTGAAGGAATGCAAGAAAAATTTAAGCTTTCCGTTGCAATCTTGCGAGATCCTATGGACAAACTAGTGAAGCATTTTGTCAGGAAGCAGGAAGCATCACAAGAAGATGGAAAGATTACATGGGCGCTGTACCAAAAATCTCCACCCTTTCAGGATGTAGACATGAGAAAGAATCATTGATACTGACAGAAGAAGTGGTGCTTCCATGAAGAATCACCGCCTTGGAACCCCTATGGAGTTGTTACACCACGCACGTCCTCCCCTGGACTCATCATAATCATCAACATCTTCCTTTAGTATGAAAACCGCTTTTTTCTTTCTCATAGTGTCATGAAACATTTATCTTTATGAGATTGACTAATTTGGCTGAGCATAATGTCTTCCAATTTTGTTCATGTCATGAGGTGTTTGACTCATCGTTGTGTTTTAGGGATGCATAATATTCCACTGTATGTATGTTCACCACACTCTGTCTTTAGTGCATTTAAGTTAATTCATTCAAAGTCATTATTGACAGGTATGAAGGCACTGTGTCATTTTGCTGTGTTTGTGTTGTTTTTTTTTTTTTTTGCAGTGGTGTTTATTTCTTCCAGCTTCAGGGCACCAGCATAGCTCTATGTGTCTTGCCAGCAGGAAGACAAAACAGAGAGTGTGAGTTTCTCTGGCCTCCAGTGAGCTATTTATTTATCTCTGTGGTGCCTCCAGATGAGGTCATCAAGCTGTGAACTGATTGACAGGATGGACTCCACCCCTTCCCAAATTGACAGGAGATTATCTAACTGCTACAAAGTCTACCTGGTTGGAGCTTCCAGTAAAAGATAGTCCCTTAGACAGGCACACCGAAAGATCCTCTTCAACAAAAATGTAGGAAAAAAGCAAGCAGAAGGTAAGCCTCCATTTCTGAGGAATGAAAAAATAAGTGAGCTAAATCCTAAAACATAAAATTTGAGGGTGGAACCCAAAAGAGTAGATCAAGGGTAGCAGTGACGTCTCCGCTCCCCAAACAGGAGCCTGGAAGCCACTCCCATACTGAGAACGATTCCTGAAGCACCTGAGCATGAGGGAGTTGGGTCCACCCTTTCCTCCCCACCCCTACCAGGTGAAAAGAGAAATCCCCAAGATTCAGTCTTGCCCACTCAGATCATCGCACTCTTCCCTTCACAATGCCAGGGCAATGTGTGATTTCTGAAGATGGGGGGTGGACCTGATGGGACCGCCAAAGCATATGTGCAGCAAGTGGAAAGGAGGCTGAGTCATACCAGGTTTCCCACACATACTGGAACCGTGGGTTGATACAGACACACAGGTTTATGCTGTGTCACTAGGCTGCAATCTACCACTCCGCCCCAGCTTGCGCTCTAGTTCTAGTCTTACTCCCTACCCCTTATGCTGCCACTGCCTCCAATTTATTCTCATGAATGTCAAAATCTTGAGACCGAGAGTTAAACTGCTTGGATTCAAATTCTGACTCTGTTTCTTATTTTCTGATATTCTTGGGCATGTTTCATAATCTTTCTGTGCTTCCTATCTGTATATATAAAACAGAGCTAATAACAATACTCACATCAGAGGTTTGCTATGAGGATTAAGTGAGTTATTGCATGCACTTTAATTTAGACTAGCACTTATCACTTAATAAATGCACCATAAATTTTATTCTTGTTATTCCCATGTTATTTCCCATTCTAAATTCCTTCAGTAGATTCTCATGGCCAATTACTATCTGCCCACAACCTCATGGCATGACTTTTGTCCTCCATGTGCTCTTAGCTCCTACATTATTCTGTGAGGCTGGAAATCCAGCGAGGCTAAGCAGCAGCCAGTATGCAGTTGGTTCCAGGCCCTTTCATTGTCTTTGTTCATTTATATTTTTCTTCTCTATGAGCTGCTTTTTCCCACTTCGTCCACCTATAAGGTACTCTCTGGTCTTGTAGGAAACAGCTCCACTTGACCGTAGGCCAAAAAAGAGAGGTGTCATACTCAACACAGTGCCTGGTATACATGTGGTCAGGACTCAGAAAATACCCATTGAACCAATGAATAAGGAGATGAAAACATCACCTTGGTTATGGAACCTTTTCTGCGTTTCTGCCTTTACCTGCATCCCCCAACCTGATAGGGTTCCTTATCCTCTTCTCTGCTTGGGTTGGAAACCGATGTCGTTTTATCCGATGATTGCTTAAATAGTACTTGCCAGCTTTCATCTCTCTGCCACCACATGGTGAGTTCTCAGCATGGACCTAGCTCAGAGTTTGGACGCAGTGGAAATTCGACACTGATCCACTACATGAGGAAGCAAGCAGAGCAGAGCAGTGGCTCTCTGGAACCCCATATTTGGTGCAAGGCAAGGCTGTTTTGGGCTCCAACTGTCTTTCTCTGTTATAGCTCCATGGTCTGAAATATTATAAAATTGCATTTTTATGAAGTAAGCATGTATCTCCACATTTTACTGAATCAAATAAATATGCATTTAATGAATTGAGCATAAATGTATTTAATGGATCAAATATATATTTATTTCCTTTTGACAATCTTTAGCTAACTAATGTTGACATGCCAAGCTATACTCTCAGTCAAAAATTAAATCACAGTGCCTTGATTGTACTGCCTTGTTTGTATGCTAATTTCTGTTGGGTTTTGTGCAGTTGATCAATCACCTTCTTTTCTTACCTCTTATTCTGACATAGAAGAGGTCATCAGGTGATAACTGGATGACTTATGGGATTTCTTCTTGGTATCTTATGGGCTGTTGTTTTTACCCCACTGTCTATGCGACAGGGGATTTTTCAATGTCCTCTGACCTGTACATTGCAATAAAGGGAATTCAGCCCAGCAGATATTTGTACAGAAAGGTCAAAAGAAGAAAAGGGTCACTGTTCTACCTTTTATATCCCAAATAAGACATTTTAGTCTCAGTAACTATTGAAACTCAATCTTTGGTCAGAAAAAGATTTCTGTTCTAAATTCCTCTCTCTCCCATTAGCATGGCATATATGGTACACCTTCACTCACTTAAGTTTCTGCCACATGAGAAGGGGGTTGTATGAACCGCTCACTCCTCCAGCCTGCCTGGTGGACAAAGACAAGTGGCAGTGGTCAAAGAAGGCCGTAGTTAGCTGTGTGCACCAGCTTTTCCTCCTCTAGGAGTTCTGATATTGTAGGGGTTGTAAGTTGGGCTACTAGTTCCACATCAGGATTTAGAAAGATGCAGCTTTCTGCTCCGCCTAAAATTTACTCTTAGAAACCCAAATGGGCAGGTCTACCCTGTCCTAATGGTTTGCTCGGAGTTCCAATTAACTGATGGCCTTGAAGGGGGGAGGGAGGACTTGTTTATTGAGGGTAAAAGGCTGATCTAAGAGTTTGGATGGATTGAGGAGAAAGCAGGAAGCAGATGGGATTTTGTTTTGCTTCCTTTTTAGAGGGGACCGAAGTGAAAAGGGCAGTAAGACCAGGGAAGGTCTGTGCTTCTCTTTGGTTCTTGGAAAGAGTGTGAAACACGGCAAGTTCCAGTGTTACCTCACGAGAAATAGAGGATGCAGTTGGTGAGGTGGGATTGGAACAAAGTAGCCTTGGAGCAAAGGGGTTCCAGGATGCATTGCCCTGGCCTCAGAAGGATGCGCACAACTTTCTAAAGCCTGGGCGGGGTGGGGTCCCCGCTGGAGCCTTTCCTCCCATGTCCTGACCCTACAAGAGAATAAATCATTAAGTTTGCCAACCACCCTCAGCACACGGTAGCCAAGGACAGACCAAGCTAGAAATTACAAAGTGAAGACTAGCTGAGATCCTGAGGACAGAGCATGGACCTAAGTTCTCACCCATCACCTTAGGGTTCATTTAAAGGCCACAGTACACCTGTACACCCATCCTGTCTGGGGAGGGCATAGAGACTGGGAGGAATATGGAAAACTAAATGGCAGGAATTAGCACCTCCACCTCACCCTCCCTGGTCGCCCATGCCATCAAGGTAATTAGGACTCATCATGGCCAACTACAGAGTTTCTGAGACTTTGAAAGTCTTCATGGGATCACTCTCATTTTTTCTCCCAGAGTGGCGAGCGGGTTTGAACCACCAGCTTTGTGGTGAGCAGCCCAACTTCACCAGGCCTCCTTTCCACCCACCTCCAGGCCCAATTTTTTTTTTTACAATTAAAAAAATTGCAATTTTTTAAAAAATACAATTCCAGTCTCACACAGCCATTTGCTATTTATTTTTGCCCAAGGAGCAAAATCGATTCCCTCGGCCTCCATTTCAAAATCTCGATTCAGAGTCTCCGGGTTTTTGAACTGTCACGCGTGAACGAGGCCCCTCCAGGGGCATCTTTTGGTATTAGAAGTCCGGGGGACATGAAGGCTCGCGGCGACTGATAAGTGGTTAGAACGCGGGCCTGCCTGCTCTGCCAGGCCTGAGCTGCCCCTCCCGCCGCTCTCCCCCCTCCCGCGGCCCGTGGGGAGCGCTCGCGCCAGCCTCAGAGGGGCGGAGGGCGAGCGGAGCCGCCCCAACAGCTGGAGGAGACTAACCCTCCTCCCGGGGAGTGCCGGGTAAGGATGGAGCCTTCCTGGCTGGAGACGCGCTGGGTGCGGCCCTTCTACCTAGCGTTCGTGTTCTGTCTGGCTCTGGTCCTGCTGCAGGCCATCAAGCTCCACCTGCGGAGGCAGCGGCTGCTGCGAGACCTGCGCTGCTTCCCGGCGCCCCCAACCCACTGGCTCTACGGGCACCAGAAGGTACATGGAAGGGAGGGTCCAGGGAGGAGGCTGCAGAGACAACAGAGGCCGGCAGAGAGAGGGGCGGTGGCTTCTTTCCCTTCCTTCCCAGGCCCTGCCAGGGGTTCTTGGCATCTTATTTAAACTGTCCCAGTTAATCCCCACAGCCTATACCCTGCAGGGAAAGGTAAACTTCCTGCTGTGGCTCCTCAGGAGGAAGCTTTCTTGGCTGGGAAGGGGCTATTTAAAGAGCCAGACATTGAAGAAGGAAGATGGAACTCAAGTCTGTCTGTAATCACCTCAGGAATATCGTGCATCTGTGTTGTGCAGTGTTTAGAATAATAATTCTGTGTTGTTTCTAAAATAGTGTGTTCTCCTATATAATATGGATACATTGCATAAAATGTTCAAAATCTGGACTTGATGATTGCCACTCTTAATGCATTCCGGCCAGTGAAGTGAGGTTCCTGTGAGGCAGAGACCAGCCCCAGCCAACCACTTCAAAGCTATTTTTGATGTGTTGATGATTGTAATTTGTAAAACAGGAGTCCCTCACACTTTGTTCCGACTCCTGCCCCGCCCCATTCATATTGTCACTTATTCTACCAACGTGGCATGGCAATCATGTGCTAGGTCCTAGGATTACAAAGGGAAGGTGGGTCCCAATGGAGGTGGCTAAGTCAGATGCAGTTTTAGGCTACAAAGAGAAAATGAAAATTCGGTGTAATAAGTGTTTTGATAGAGGCTTAAGGATCGGAGATATTAGAGGAAAATACAAATTGTCACCTAAGAAGAAAATCAGGAAGGGCTGAATAGAATCTTAAAGCTGGTGTGGGAAGCTGTTCCCAGAAGAACATACAGCAAGAGTCAAGCTTGACCACAGTAACTGCAAGTTCTGCTCAGAGAACTAAAAGCTTAGTCGGAACCTACAGCAATAGGAGATAAATAGTGGGGGTTTGCTTGCGGATTCTTTCCAGCGATGAAGTGCAAAGCATCTGCTCCCCCATGTTAAACCTGTGATTTAGGCCTAATCTTGTGGGTCTCGGCATCCTTAGGTAAGATCACATACAAAATTAAAACAGACTGCTAGCACATATATTTTCTATAGATTTTTAGTTCTTTCTAAAAAACTGTAGTCCTTTGACTCTCTCCCAGTATTCCCCACACCTCTCCACTGCCCTCCAAAGCTGTACATTTCAACTCTTTTATCCGATTCTTTGGGTACTTACATCTCCATTTGTAAAATTATACCATGAGACTTCAAAAGTTTCTGGAAAATGGAATTAAAAGACAATGGAATTTTTCTGCAACCCTTTTAAAACCCCCTTATACTATTATATTGTATCTCTTAATTTAATACTTCGAGACATGTATCTCTTCTCTGAAATCCTAAGAGGTAGTTAGTTCTACTTGGTCCAGTACGGGTCCCTATGAGTCACATGGGTCATGGTAGTGTCCTCCATGGTAGTGGGTTTTGGTTTGGGATCACATCTTTGTGACAGTGAATCACCGAAATCCCACCTTTCAATGACGCAATGTGTTTATCGGATGTTTTTGTGTAAAAAGTAGTATTTATGTCATTTCTTTTTTTTTGTATTTATGTTATTTCAACTCTGTATTTGCTACTGCTATAAATGGATGCCTTTGATTTTGTTCTTACTCTCCTAGAGTGATCTCCAACACAATGCCATGTCCTGTCTCCATTTCTCATCTGGTTTTCATGATTGTCTGGTCTTTCTTCTCTGGAGTCAGCTAATAATTTGCATGGCTAGCTTTCTGGTAACTAAGGGTGAAATATCATGCAAATTTTTGAGTTTTGAATGGCTCTAACTGTCTTTATTCTGTTTTTCCATTTAAATGATGATCTGACTATAAATTTTGCAAATCATTTTCTCTCCAAAATTGGAAAGCATTTTTCTGTGTCTTTTTAGCTTTTGGAATGACGGTTAAATTCCTGATGCCATTCTGATTCTTAATCCTTGTTAAACAGTCTCTCTCTCTCTCTCTCTCTCTCTCTCTCTCTCTCTCAGCTTCAAAGTCTTCATTTTACCTCTAGAGTTCTTCCATGTAGTTATTTAATTATGATGTGCATAGAGGTGAGCCTTCTTTTCTTTTTTCTCCAACAGTTTTATTGTCACATAATTACATATTATACAATTGAACAGTTCAAGCACATCCAGAGAAGTGGTTCAGTCACCACCACACCTATCTTAGAGCCTTCTCCCGTACATGGTTATGAGTTGTGCAATCATGATCAGTTCTAGTGCTTTGTGCTCAGGCCATCATAGATTACTCCTGAAATCCCCTCCCTCCCTCTCCCCATCCCCCACCTCTGCATTGCCTATAGCACATTGTATCAATTATTGTCATTGTACATCCATTCCGCCTGTGTTTGCAGCTGGGAAACCCAACAGAAAACCATAAAAGACAAATCGCACTAAGGTGTTGAGGATAAGATCATATTGGTATAAAGGCAAAAATGATGCGTAGAAGGGACAAGATCAACAACTAAACATACAGGGAAGAAATTTCTGTCCTGGGACAATGAAGAGATAATTGCACCAAGTACAAATTCAGGACTTATCTATGGGGAAGACAACTGGTCTGATGCTAGTTCAATACAGCATAATCAAGATTGCAATGGTTCTTGCCTGATAGTAAGACTGTTGGGAATTTTGCCTTTGGCTAAAACAGAGCTGCCAGCCGTTTGGTCTGACTAGATTAGGGGTACTCGCATTTTTTTCAGTATATGAGATACTTAGACAAGTCAAAATGATCTAGCAACTACAAAAACGCAAAACACATTTATTTTACTATTACATTTATTCATAAATGCATTGAGAATTCTTTCTATGCACAATGTATGCTTCGGTACCTTGCATAATCAAATGAGTCCATGTTGCATAACACAACACAATGAACTGTGTACATTTTTTTGTCGTTACCTGAGTTCACTCTGGTGACTTGCACTGAATGCAATGAGTGGGAGATGCATACATAGTCCAGACAGTAGCTGCTGACAGCCAGCCTCAAGCACACTTGCAAATGATCATCATTCATGGTGGAATGGTACTTGGACTTAATGATCTTTCTGTGGGAAAAGGCTGACTCATCAATAAGTAAAGCTGAGTAATTCAGTCAAGGAGGTAGCACATTTTCTCATGTTTGGGTATTTTCCCTCTGTGAATAAATTCCACAACTGTGCATGTGCTCTGGGCTTCAACTGAATGTCAGTTTGTAGTGTTAAAACCTCCCATTCCATATGAAAGTGATATGTTTTTGTCTTCTTACTTGGTCCAGCTCCTCCACTCATTTTCATTAAAAAAAAAAAGGTCTAAAAATGGCGATAACTTAGCTTGTCAGTTTTGCTGCACTTAGCACAGTTGTTTGTGCATGCATTTGACACCTAAGATTGCATCTGATTGGCTGAACTGTCTATCAATTAAGTGATGGGATTGAGGATAGGCTTACATCTATTTGTTTTGTTTTGTTTTGGGGGGGCATCACTGCCCTCTGGTGGTCATGGAAGTTGCCCAGCCCTGCTCCTGAGAGCCGCCGCTGGATTTGAACCACCAAGCCCGCGGGCCACAGTCCCTCACTCAACCACTTAAGCCATCGGAGCTCAGCCCTCCATCTATTTTTTTTAATGCCATGCGATCTATCCACACTACATTTGTGATTACCTAGTAGATCAAAATTATGTCAGGCACGGTTCTCTTAGAGAAATAAATTCAGGACACTAGTAATTCTTTTTATATATTTATATAGAGAGAAAGGTATATAAGATAAGAAAGAAACAGTTAACTGTAAGGCAGTACAAATTGCTCGGTGCAACTCACTTGCGTGAGACAGCTAGAAGACTGACAGTCCAAGTCTTGAGGGCCGCTGAGTAGTCCTCTGTAAAACAATTCAGGCTATATGGTCACAGGCAGCAAACAGGAGGGCAGGTCACCAACAGTCAGCCAGATGACAAAGTCCAACTGTCCCCAGCTCAAGAGATGTATATCCCAGGAGCGTGGCAAAGTAGGGCTTGAAGGAACCACAACTCACAGCTCCACAGTCCACGATTAGGTGTCCCACGGGTAGTGTTGCTTGGAGGTCGAGGCACAGGACGAACAAGGCAGCTGTCTGGTCTGAAGATACCAAAGCAAGAGAGAGAGGGTGGGACTCGCTGAGCCTTTCCTTTTCTCTGCCCTTCAATTCATCATCCCATGTGTTCATTGGCCGTGCCATCACAACAGACCCGCCAATCTTCTGTATCCATGTGGGCATAACAAACCTACCCATCACAATGATCAACGTATTGAGCACCCCTGGACTAGATAATCTGTTGATGAATTTTGGGGTCCCACTGTCCTCCGTAGCCTTCTCCAAATTGGGAGTTCATCATTTTGACTCTGATACTTTGCACCATTTTTGAATGTTGCAATTGTCATCTTTGGATCACACAGGCTGGATGCCTCCTCTGTGTGGGCTTAGTTGGCTCCTCCCTTAGATGGCTGCTTGTTTGAATACAAGCCTTTCAATCCCAGACACTAGTTCGATTGGATACAAGCCTTTCAGACCCCAGGCACCAGCTGCATTCTTCACCGCACTTTGCTGTAGCACCCTTCTCTTCAGTGATCTTTTCACAGAGTTGGGTATTGAACAGGGCCATGATGTACGAACTAAATATTCTTAAGTTGGAACTAGGATATAGTATGAGCCCAGAAAGTTCCCTGGATTTACGCTTTTCTTTCTTTCTATTTTAAATTTACCATAACTTGGAAATTGATACGTAGGTCATATCCATTCCATAGTTCAATCATGTCAAACCTAACTGTACAATTTCTTCCATAATCAGTCTCCAGACATACTTTTCCTTCCTGGGCTTCTTGACATCATTTCCTTCTTATCGCCCTCACCCTTCTATATCACCCCTCCCCCAAAACCTTGGTGATCTTTCTTTCCCTATAGGCTCAATGTCCCTGGGTTTCATCTTTTGAAAAACAGAAAAACAACAGTTTCAAGAGGGTGACTCCCCTCCCAATGGCCCATACCTCTGAGATACACCTTGTTATGCACAAGCATAAGCAAAATATAACAGAATGGCTATCACAGGCTTGCCGAAACAGTATGTGTCTTAATGTGACTTACAGAATGTTGTAGCAAGATCTTGTTTGTCAGCCAACCACACTCTTGGTACAGCTGTTTTCTGCTTCTCAGACACCATATGTTTTCCAGTTTAAGTTCTAAGGTTACAAGTGTGTCAGAGGTAGAGTCAAGTTCACCCACTGGAGTTCCCATATGGGGTCTCACCTAGGCAGCTTCTGGAGCATCCTGTGTGCCCCGACGATGCAGGATCCCAGTGTTTGAGGACACCCAGCCTGGGTTCACGGGGTACCCCTGGATGCCCTGGGTTCTGCCCACCAGCTGCACAATACTAAAGATTCTCTCTACCTAATGATGCCAAGGCATCTTCACTCTCTCCTCCCCTCACCTAGTGGTCAGTACTCCTTCCCTTCCCAACACATAGGCACCTATGTTTGCCAAACATGACCTTTCTCTCTCACCTCTCCTGTGCTGCCCCACCCATCAGAAAGATTTATCCCTCTATCAGGGCTGCTTCCCTCTCTGGGGGACCTTACCCCAGATCCACATGGCTACCACTCAGCAGACAGTATCTTCCCCACACACTCTCCAGACCACTTGATCCCCGCCTTCATGAGATGCCCTTCAGCCAAGTGACCTACACTATACTTAGGTGAAGCAGGTGATGTGTGGTTCACTGGCACTGGACCAGCTCTTGACCAGCTGTCTGGTCCCCAGCCAGAAGACTGGAAGGCCTGCAAGCTTGAGCATGTGCGCATTCTGCTGTTTGTTCCTGCTACTCATACAGTATTTGTCCTTTTGAGCTTGACTAATTTTTCTCAGCATAATGTATTCCAGATCCCTCCATGAGTGGAAATAGTTCACCACTATCTTAGGGATGCATATTATTATTGATGGGAATTTAGGCTGTTTCACCTTCTTGCTATTGTGAATTGTGCTGCAATGAACATGGGGGGCAAACATAGGTTCATTATCTATTTCTTATTTCTTTTGAGTCTATTCCTAGTAATGGCATTGCTGGATCATATGGTAGTTAAATTTTCATCTATTTTAGGTACTGCCATGTTGCCTTCCACAGCAGTGACAGTATGATTTTACAAGTCCACCAGCAGTGGATAAGAATTCCTATCTCACTTCACCCTCTCCAACATTCATTCTCAGTTTTTTAAGACTCAGCTCTAATAATGAGAATTAGGTAGTATCACAGGGTTGTTTTGACTTGTGAACCTTATTTTCATTTATTGTGCCTGACACTTGGTAGGCAAGCCTTTCCATCTGCCTATGAATGTTCACTAGTTTAAGGAATTTCTAATGTACAAATTTTATCTTTGTTTTATGTTTCCTAAAAATCAGACTCTGAAACAAGGATTTGAGAGCAAGGAGAGTTTTGTTTATTTGCTTGTTTGTATGCTTGTTTTTTAAAGCACTCATTAGTTCCTTTTCTATTGAATGCCTACCTTTTGGTCTGTGTACAGGTTCTACATAAATACAATGAACTGTTCTAAAATTCCCAATTTTTATCAATCCTATCCATGGTTTATTTTGATCCACATAGGCAAATACCTTTGCAAAGTAGTTTGAAATCAGCACAGATGTGTGTGTGTCAAGGTTTTATTCTTTTACCTTACTTATTCAATCTACATGTTAATAAAATAAGCTGAGAAGCTAGATTTTATTAAAAAGGAGTATTGGAGGATGGTTTATTAACAACTTGAGGTACGCAGATAGCACCTTACTTTCTGAAAGTGAGAAGAACTTGAAGCACTTGCTGCCTCCAATATGGATTACAAGTCAATGTCAAGAAAATCAAAATCCTCACCTCGAACCAATAGGTAACATCAGCATAAACAGAAAGATTGAAGTTGTCAAGCATTTCATGTTGCTGGGATCCACAATCACTGCTCACGGGAGCAGCAGTCAGGAGCTCAAAAGATGCATCACATTGGGTAGATCTACTGCAAGAAGCCTCTTTAAACTGCGGAAAAGTAAAGATGTTACTTTGAAGGGTGGGCCAGAACCAAGCAGAGGTCTTTTCCGTTGCCTTTTGTTAGGTGAAAGTTGAACATAGCATAGGAAAACTGAAGAATAATCGATGCATTTGAGTTTTGATGCTGGGGAAGAATATCGCACACCATGATAGGTCTTTCTTGGAAGAAGAACAACCAGAATGTTCCTTAGAGGCAAGGATGGCAAAGCTTCATATTACGTACTTTGTTGTGGGTTCAAGTAAATGATGATCATTATAACGTCCAGCAAAAAAGAATCTGAAGAGTCTTTAATTAAGATAGCCAGCTGCAGGGAACTAATGCACTCTTCTATACTTCAACAGCAAGAGCAGTTACAAGCAAGTTTATAAAGGCAAACCCCACAACAGGACTTTCCTATGAAGCAGGCAAGCATTACAGACGCAAGAATAGCACAATTGATCAAGCAGACAGGCATTACAGAAGTAAGAATAGCACGAGTAAACATTCTGAACCACATCCTGGTGCCGGTATGCAATGTACATTTCAGGAGCAGCCATCTGCTGGGGCTTTGTGAGAAAGGGAAGCAGGTCACCTACCAGTCAATAAAATTGAGTTACTATTGTTATTTTGCCTCCGAAGGATATCATGCTTGGTAAAGTGGAGAGGCAGGAAAAAAATAAGAAGGTCTTTGACAAGATCAAGGTTTTCAGCCTTTGGTTTGGAATGTAAGTCCATGTAATGGAAACAAAAATCCCCACCACTGAACCAATAGACATCATGATACACACAGGAAAGACTGAAATTGTCCCGAATTTCATCTGGCCTGGATCAGCAATCAATGCTCATGGGAGCAGCTGTCGAAAAATCAGTTAACCTATCGCATTGGGCATATCTGCTGCAAATGACCTCTTTAATGTAAGAAAGTGCAAGGATGTCAATTTGAGTATCAACGTGCCCCTCATTCAAACTACTAGAGCCCTGGTGATGTAGTGGTTAGGTGTTGGGCTGCTCACCACAGGTGGGTAGCTCGATACCACTAGTGATTCCTAGGGAAAAAGGTGGCACTTACAGTCTTGGAAACTCGCAGGAACAGTTCCACCCTGTCCTATTAGTTGCCTTTGACATGATGGCAATGAGTTGAGTTTTAACCCAAGCCAGGGTGTTTGCAGTTGCCTATTAGGCAGGTGAAAGTTGGCCATTCAAAAGAAAAATAGAAGAACAAATCGATACATTTGAATTGTGATGCTGCCAAAGACTATTGAAAGTACTGCGAACTGCCAAGAGAATACACAAAGCTGGACTCAGATAAATAGAGCTAGAAGAAGTCAATGAAAAGGGAGAAATTCAAAACCAGCATCCTAACACAACACCTGCAGGAGCATCAACATAAACACCCCAATAAAAGAAGGAAATCAATCACAAGGATCAAAGCAAGAATAAGCTATACGGAGAAAAGGAAGGGAAAGAATCAACTAGACCATAAGCTAGTTCTTTGAAAGGACTAATAAAAGGGACTACTGTCAAACCTAACAAAGGGGGTGGGGTAGGAAAGATACAAAGACCTAGAATAAGAGAGGAAAAGGGTGACATTACAACAGACCCACATGAAATAAAAAGAATATCTGCTACTATAAAAAGCTGTATTCAAACAAATTCAACAATTTAGAAGAAATGGATAGGTACCTTGAAATAAATATTCCATTCAGGCTGAGCCCCGGTGGCGTAAGTGGTTGAGTGCTGAACTGCAGCTTGGCGGTTCAAATCCATTGGTGGCTCTCAGGAGCGGCACTGGGTGGCGCCTATGATCACCAGAGGCAGTGATGTCAAATATATATATATGTATGTGTGTGTGTATATATATATATATTCCATTCAAATTGATGCAGTCTTTTGACTCAAAAGACTTAACAGACAATGACAAAGGAAGAACTAGAACACATCATTAAGAAAAAACAAGAGAAGCCCAGGACCAGATGATTTCACAGGGGAATTCTACCAAGTATTCAGAGAATATCTGACACCAGTATTACACAACCCATTCCAAAACATAGGAAAAAACCCAACAAACTTCCAAATGTGTTCTATGCAGCCAGCATGACACTGATATTCCAAACCAGACAAAGATTCCACAAAGACAGAAAATTACAGAACATGAACAGAGATGCTAAAATTCTCAACAAAACTAGCCTATAGAATCCAACATCATATAAAAAAATTCATGTGCAAGTGAAATTTATTTCAGGGATATAGAGATGGTTCCGCATTCAAAAACAACCAAAGTGATCCACCACATAAACAAGGTGAAGAATAAAAACCACATGATCATATCAATACATGCAGAAAAGGCATTTGACAATATCCAGTGTTTTAGTTAAAACACTCAACAACATGGGAATGAAAGAGAAATTCCTCACCATAATAAAAAAAATACATATGAAAAACCAACAGCAACATTATGCTCAAAAGCTAGAAACATTTCCACTGAAAACAGAGACCAGACAAGGAACTCTCACTTTTTAAAAAAATCATTCTGCAAGGGGCTCATAAAATTCACTTATCACTTATCTCTTATCACCATTCTTATTCAACATTGTGCTAGAAATCTTAGCTAGAGTCATTAGACAACAAAAAGAAATCAAGGGAATATGAATAGTGAAACTCTTGCTATTGACAGGAGATATGATTCTATATAGAGAAAAGCCAAAAGTATCCACACAAAAATCCTACTGGAAACAATGGAGAGATTTGGCAAAGTAGCAGGATACAAAATCCACCACCAGAAATCAATTGGATTCCTATATACCAGTGAAGAGAGCTATGAAAAGGATATTAAGAAAGTAATACCTTCCATGTGAACAGGAGCCCTGCGAAGGAGGTAGGAAGTGGACTGTGGAATGCTCGAGACGTTGGCAGGAATCCAAGGAGCAGATTCTGACCAGGCAGCTGGTCAATTCTATTTGATTCATCAAACCGGTGTCCAGCCAGAGGTTTAAAAATGGCATCCAAACAAAAAATACTAAGTGACCAGCGGTTTAGAAGGGTTACAAAGGACCCAAGATTTTGGGAAATGCCAGAAAATGATAAAAAGGTCAAAATTGACAAGAGATTTCGAGCCCTGTTTCATGACAAAAAGTTCAAGTTGAACTATGCTGTGGATAAAAGAGGGCAACCCATCAAGCACAGTACTACTGAGGATTTAAAACGTTACTATGACCTTTCTGACTCGGATTCAGATATCTCAGATGAAGAAAGCAAAACCCTGAACCAAAAGAAAATGAAGAAAAAGTCCCAGATTAAATTAGGACCAGATTCAAAAACTCTTATCAAAAAGAATAAGAAAGGCACCAAGAAAATTAATCAAAAGAATTCTGAAAGTGAAGCTGAATTAAATAATTCTGAGAGAACTAAAAAAGCGCCATCATCCTTTAAATCTAAGAAGTGGGCTTCCAAAGCTAGTCCAGAGAAACAGAGCAAAGACTTTATATTGAAAGGTACAAAAGAGAGAAAAGATGTTATTCAGCATAGTGCAGACAACTTTCCTAAAGGAAAGCCTAAGAGAGTTGACTCAGACAACACTGCAACTGTGAAATTGCCCAAGGCCAAGTGTTCTGAAACAAGAGAAATGCCTTCAGGAAATGGTTATGAAAACTCAACAGAAGATAAAACATGTGATGAAGATTCTCTGGAGGAATATTCAGAATGTACTAGCGAAACAGATGATGAAGAATCTTAAGATGAAATTACAGGAGTTGGTAGAACTTCAGCTGATGACGATGATAATGAAGATGATGATAACGATGACGGTAATGACGATAATGATGATGATGACGACAGTGATAAAAAAGATAATTAATAAAGATGAGGATGATGAAAGTGATAGTGGTCCTGACCTTGCTAGGGGCAAAGGAAATATAGAAACTAGTTCTGAAGATGAAGATGATGAAGAATCATTTCCAGAAGAATTTGGTTTTGAGCATGTTTGGAGAGAATTAGATGAAGATGCCCCTTGGACTGATGAGATTACACATCGATTAGCAGTTTGCAACATGGACTGGGATCGATTAAAAGCAAAAGATTTGCTGGCTTTGTTCAATTCATTTAAACCTAAAGGAGGTGTTATATTTTCTGTAAAGATCTACCCTTCAGAGTTTGGAAAGGAGAGGATGAAGGAAGAGCAAGTTCAAGGATCAGTGGAACTATTGAGTATTCCTGAAGATGCCCTTGAAAAAGACTGGGCATCTACAGAAAAATTAAGGGATTATCAGTTTAAATGCCTGAAGTACAGTTATGCAGTGGTAGACTGGGATTCTCCTGAAACAGCCAGTAAAATTTATGTAGATTGTGATGGGCTAGAATTTGAAAGCAGTTGTTCTTTCATCGATCTGAGGTTTATACCAGATGAGGTTACTTTTGATGAGGAACCCAAGGAAGTTGCTTCAGAAGTGATTCAACAGCATATAAACCAAAGTATTTCACATCCGCTGCAATGGGAACATCAACGGTGGAGATCACCTGGGATGTGACAGATCATGAAAGAATTACAGTCCTTAACAGGAAATTTAAAAAGGAAGAGCTTTTGGATATGGATTTTCAAGCCTACCTGGCTAACTCAAGCGAAGATGAAGAGAGTATAGGGGAAGAGTTACAAGGTGGTGATGTGGAAGAAGATGGAAAAACAAAGAAAAGTCAGAAGGATGATGAAGAACAAATTGCCAAATATAGGCAACTCTTGCAAGTTATTCAAGAAAAAGAAAAGAAAGGCAAAGAAAATGATATGGAAATGGAAATTAAATGGGTTCCAGGCCTTAAAGAAAGTGCAGAAGAGATGGTCAAAAATAAATTGGAAGGGAAGGATAAACTGACCCCTTGGGAACAATTTTTAGAGAAGAAGAAAGAGAAAAAAAGACTACAAAAGAAACAAGAGTCTTGCTAATGAGACCAGTGAAGATGAACTACTCTCAGACGTGGATTTGAATGATCCATACTTTGCTGAAGAAGTTAAGAAAATGGGTATAAAGAAGAAGTCAATGGAATCTTCAAAAGATGGCACATCTCCAGAGGAAGAAATTGAAACAGAAAAGCAAAAGGCTGAAATGGCTTTGCTGATGATGGATGAGGAAGATGAGGACAGCAGGAAACATTTCAATTACAAGAAGACTGTGGAGCATCAGAATCTGAGCAAAAAGAAGAAAAAAAAGCTCATAAAGAAGAAGGAATTATTAGAGGATGACTTTGAGGTTAATGTCAAGGATGTTCGATTTCAGGCAATGTATACTTCCCACTTATTTAATTTGGATCCCTCAGATCCTAATTTCAAAAAAACAAAAGCTATGGGAAAAATCCTTGAGGAGAAAGCTCAACAAAGAGAACAAAAACAACAAGAACTTACTCAGGCCTTAAAGAAGAGCGAGAGTGAAATGCAAAGGAAATCACAAAACAAAACTGCTGATCCTGCCTTGTCAATGTTGATTAAATCTATCAAAACCAAAACAGAACAATTTCAAGCAAGAAAAAAACAAAAAACTCAAATAATTGGATATTGTCTTATTTTTCATTGAGAAGGTGTTCTGAAGATAGAAATGTAAGGAGCCATATTTGTTAGGAAGAAGGTGAATATGAATAGAGAACATGAATAGAATTTACTCTGACCATTGAAATTTTCTCACTATAAATAATCATTGAACATAATGTGTGTAACTTACAGATTAGTGCTATATATATTTGTACAGATTCACCATAATTGAATACCTGAATTAGTAAGATTTATAAAAGCCTTTTTGAAGTTCACTACATGCTAGTAGAATATTAATCTTAAGTATTTTTAAAAGACTGTTTACAATTCTATGTAAAAGGTTGAACAACAACAACAACAAGAGAACAACGTCCCGTCTTCACTCTGTGTATGGGTTGGACCCAATTTAGACATAGACACTGGATATATATGCAGTTCACTTTCTCTGAAGGCAAAAGATCTGACTTCTCAGTTGAAATTATTAATTTTTCTAGATGTAAGTAATGGGAGCCAAGAACCTTCCTTTGTAGGTTGATTATGTTTATTACAGTTTTTGAAGCTAATTTGTAAATAAAAGGACAAAATATGTAAAAAAAAAGAAAGAAAGTAATTCCATTTACAATAACCACACAAAAGATGAACTACTTAGCAATAAACCTAACCAAAGAAGCAAAAGGTCTATCCAGAGGAAACTATAGAACATTACTATAAGAAACCCAAAAGAGACCTACACAAGTGGAAGACTATCCTGGGTTCATGGATAGGCACACATAATACTGTGAAAATGACAATACTACCTAAAACCATCTGCAGATACAACCAAATCCAAATCCCAATTACATTCTTTAAAGAAATGGAAAGACGAACCATTTCATATGTCTACACAAAAGATCTAAGATAAGAAAAGAATGTCTTAAAAAGAACAAAGTAGAAGACCTAGCACTACCTGACCTAAAAGCCTCCTACATAGTCACAGTAGTCAAAACAACCAGGTATTGGTAAAGCAAGAGATATATAGACCAATAGAAGAGAACAAAAAATTCAGACATAAATACATCAACCTATAGGCAATCAACAAAGACCTAGAAACACCTGATGGCACAAGGACAGCCTCTTCAATAAATGGTGTTAGGCAAACAAGATCTCCATAGGCAAAAAATGAAACAAAGACTCATATCTCCCCATGCACTAAAATGAACTAAGGATGGAGTAAAGGGGGTCTAAATGTAAACCCCAGAACTATCTGGATCATCAATGAGAAAACTGGAACAAACTGAAGGACTCTATTAAAGGACATACATAGGCTAACAAGTATAATCAAAGAAGCACACACAGGGAAAGACAAAATAGATAGATGGGACATGATGAAATCACATCACTTATACACATCAAAAGACTTCATCAAAAGCATAAAAGAAAACCCACAAATTGGGGGAAATTTTACCAACAACAAAGTAAAGTTGTCTTAGGTAATGGATAAGGGTCTCATTACCAAAATCTACAGAATTCCGCAACAGCTCAATAAGAAAATAACAAATGACCCAATTTTGAAGTGGAAAAAATACATGAACAGACAGTTCACCAAAAATTGAGTACAAATGGTTAACAAATACATGAAAAAGTGCCCACAATCACTAGCCACCTAGGAGATGTAAATGAAAACCACAGTGAAATACCATCTTACACCCATAATGCTAGCCCACTTTTTTAAAACAGCAGAATACGACAAATTCTAGACAGGTATGGAGAAAATGGAATACTGTTGGTGGACTTGTAAATACATCCGATCACTGTGGAAAGTGATGTGGCAATACTTAAAGCAGCTGGGAATCCAAACCTCAAATACAACACAATGGGATATGTGCTCTCCATGTTGATAGCAGCACAGTTCACATGAGCAAGGGAGTCGAAGCAGCCCAAATGCCCAGCGGTGAAAGAATGGATGAAGAAACAGTACATGCACACAGTGAAGTATTTTGATTCCTAAAAAGCAGCGATGACTTTGTTCTATGAATCTGGCCACAATGCTCACCGGCCCAATATGATCACTGAAGTCAAATAGGTGCATAAGCAAATGTGGTGAAGAAGAAAGATGGCAACCAGATATCAAAGGATATACAGCCTGGGGACTCAAAGCCTGAAGATACACAGCCAACTAGCCGAGAAATATCCAAGTCCACACGGTAGAAGCACACCAGCCAGTGTGGCCGAGAGGAGTCAAAGGGATCAGGCCTCAGGCATCAAACAGGAAAAAAAACCAACATCACTTTGTATGCACTTTCCTGAGATGATCACTGAGGACAAGTGGGGGCAGGAGAAAGAGTGGTGAAGATGGCTAATGGTACCCGGCTATCAAGACATAAAGCCTGAGGCCTCAAAGGCTTGAGGACGAGGAAACAGTGCAACAAGGCCCACCATACAAGAAGCACACCAGCCTGTGCGACCATGGGGATTGGAAAGAACCAGGCTATCGGGCATCAAAGAACAAAAAACATGTTGTTAAGAGTCCACCCTCCTGACATGATCGCTGAGGACAAAAGGGTGCAGAGGCAGACAGAGCCGAGGAAACTGATGGCGCCCAGCCACCAAACGATAAAGTAGCTGGGATCTTAAAGGCTAGAAGGTGAACAAGCAGCCATCCAGCGCAGAAACAGCTAAGCCCTCATAGAAGAAGCGCACCAACTTGTGTGATCACGAGGGGATGAAGGGAGCAGGCATCAAAATCAAAGAACAAGGATTAAATCAGTAAGAATGAGGGGGATTGCAGGGTGGGGACCCAGGGCCCAATTGTGGACAGTTGGACACCCCCTTACAGGGGAGTCACGGGGAGGAGATGGGCCAGTCAGGGGACAGTGAGGTAGCGATGAAGCATACAACTTTCCTCTATTTCCTGAAGGTTTCCTCCCCCCAACCATCACAGCCCCAACTCTGCCCTGCAGTTCCAGCTGGACGGGAGGAGGTGCCCTGGCAGAGGTGGGAGTTGGAAACAAAAGGAAGGGAACTCGGGGTGGATGAACCCCTTGGGGTCAGTGGTGGGAGTGAAGTTGCCGGATGGCTGGAGGGAGGGTGGGGTGGAGAGAGGAAGCCAGCTGTGGGGATCTGCAGACTGTCTCCTATCTGGAGGACCGACGGAGGGAGGAGTGAGCAGGGGGAGATGGCGGGTGGTGTAAGATATGGCAAAACAGTAATGATTGCAGAGAGGTGAGGACTGGGGGAAAGGGGGGAAAGGTTGGAGGGGAAAGGAGGGGGGCTCATATCAAGTGGAGGGGCAGATGTTGGGAGAATGCCGATGAGGACAGGCAGGTGGGGGTGCTTGGCACAGTGTGGGTAACTATGTATTGAACTATGTATGATGGAAAGCGAGGTATGAGTGCCCAATAAAATGATAAATTTTTAAAAAAACAATGATGAAAGCATGAAACACTGCATGACATTAAAGGAATTATGAAAACAATTATGTTGAGTGGAATTAGTCAATCACAAAAGGGCAAATATTGCATGAGTCCACTAATATAAGAGGAAACACCAATGAAACAAATCTCAGAGGCCAATGTCTAAAAGGTAAAAGGTAGAATGTCTGCCTACGGGCCATGAGTCATATATCGCCCCCCCCTTTTTGTGCACTTCATAAGAACCACCTCAAAAGAGGAGACCTCACACAGACTGGGTCACTTCTCCAAGAAGAGGTAAAGGGAGAGGCCATCCATCCACTTATGCTTACCACATTGAAACAAGGATGCAACAAATCAACAGGCCGTCCACAGGAATGAGAGGAGAATCTTACTGCAAAATCCAGTTAAGACCAGGAGAGGGGAGTATCTGCAGTTCAGAGGAGGCCCTGGTATTTCTGTTGGTGGGTGTGGTGGGTAAATGGGAAGGAACAATCACACATTGGGAAGAGAAGCCAAACAATAATTATGGGGACCTGAGGGGAGATTAAACCCAGTTCTACGTTCCTAGGTAAACTCTTCAAATGCGTCTCTACCTAACCCTCGTTAAACCACACCATGGACTAAGCACAAGGATGACCTTAGATCCTGGCCTTACAGGGAATATAGCATCCCCCAAGGACCACACCAAAAGTAATCAACGTGGAAACCCAACTGAATGAACTGGGCCCTACTTCAAAACTACCTGTACCCATGGACTTAGGACTGAAGTTCCCTGATGGGAGAGGAAGCGAAAGATAACCATCTAAGACTGTAGAAATGGTGGTCCTTGGACCTTAGATGGGACCTCTGGCTTAGTGGGTGTCCAATGAAGTAACCCAGAACTCCTCCCCTTGCAAGAATCTGTCCTTATAAGAAATGGTACAGGGAATTTTCCCCTAGCACCAACTCATGTGCTCAATGTAAACAGAGTTCAATCAGTTAAGAAATCAATCTGTACAAAAGAACAACTCATGAATTGCAGCTCAGTTAAATTATAGTCACATATACACCTCATATCAGCAGTACCTTAAATTCAACGCCATTGGATAAATTACTGATATTCTTAATGCAATCACCTTATTCCTCAGGGAGATGATTGACAGTGCTTTTGTTTGTTGTTGTTTTCATGTTCTTGTTGGTTTGCTCTAGGCTCAAATATTTCTTGTTTATTTCACAACACAAATTTCTTCTCTGACTTTTTTTACACTGTTGGTGGTTTTCTCTTTCTTACTCTTTTTTAGCTTTATATTATTATTATTAGTTTATTCTTTCTCTTTTGTTTTGTTTTTTTAATAACCAATTCAATGGTTTATGGGTGATGGTGGAGGTGGGAGAAGGGATAAGAGAGAAAACAGTGAATGCAGGACGGAGTAGGGAGCACTAGAACAGATTGTGATGGTGTACAATGATTCCTTTTAAAACTAGTTGAGCCAAGAAAGTGTATGATATGTGAATATTACATCAAGAAACTACTTTAAAAAAAGAAATTAAACTTAACCCATGGTTATCATGGATTAAGGAAACAGAGCCTTTGTTAAAAGGGCATGGAGTAATTTGAAAAAAGAGATGAGTTATGGTTGCACAACATGAAGAGTATACTAAGTGGCACTGAACTACACATGTAGAAATCGTTGAATTGGAAAATGTTTTATTTTGTTGTGTATATTTTTGCAACAACCAAAAAATACACTAATAACAATGAGTACAAAGAAGAAGAAAGGGTTCTAAAATGGATTGTGGTAAGGATTTTGCAACCCTTCTTGATATGATTGAACTATTTGCATTGTATGATACGTGAATGAAGTGCCAGTAAAACTATTTAGAAGAAGAAGAAGAAAAGGCTTAGAATTTCCCTTAAAGAAGTCACAGTTTAATCTCTGATGTCCTTTGGACGTGTTATCAAAAGAAACAAGTCTTGGGAAAAGGTATTACGCTTGATAAAGAGGAAGACGCTTAAGGTATTATGCTTAGAAAAAGAGGAAGACCTTTGATGAGATGGCTTGACACAAAGACCACAACAATGGGCTTCAACAACAATTGGGAGGACCGTGCAGGACCAGTCAGCGTTCCCTTTAGTTGTACATGGGGGTCACTAAGAGTCCGAATGAACTTGACAGCACTTAACAATGACAAAGAGGCTTTTTGTTGTTTGTTTTTTCTGAAGACCGTGTGAAGAAATCTTGGTAGAGGACAGGGAGATGAGACATAAAAGGTAAGGCAACCAGCATAGGTTTGGTTGTGAAACAAGTTACCATTGCAGATAATTGGAGCTTATTCCCATTGGGAAGTCTGGCAGTTCGTCTTTGAGCTTTAAAGGTATCCTGGCTGAAGAGTGAGGGAACTGGACTATTTTTATATCTAGTCCTCTCAGTTATTTTTTTTCTCCTTTCAGTTATTTTTATAAGGCTGTCACTGAAGGATGTTTCCCATCATTTCTGACTTATTTTAGAGGCAGTAAATTAGGTTCCAGTGGCTAGGAAAAGTCTTCAAGTAAATAGATGTGGTATTAATTATAGTGTGCAAAAAAAGTAATAATTGAAGATTATGAGCAAGCTACTAGTAATGAAGACTAGGAACTTCTTTGATATTTCGTACACCTGTAAATTTCCCCTTCATTTTGAAATGCCTGTTGATTGGATATTGAACCTAGACTTAACCTCTTTGTGGTTTATTATTATTGTTGTTGTTGTTGCTTTTTAGATTTGTCTTTTACCAAAAATACCTTTAAAAAATTTGGCTACCATAATTTTACCAAGATTTCTCATTCTTCGCTGGATTTGTACCTTACAATGTATTTTAATTACCCTGGAATGTAATGATTTTTGATAAACAATCACATATTTAACTAGTGAGGCTATGGGTTAGCAATTTGATCTGGGCGAGACAAGAAAATTTTGCTCTTATGAGCCTAGATTAGCTATTTTGTATAGGGTAAATGACAATCCCCAATGTACTGGTAAGTTTCTGGATCATATTTGTTGTTCTCTCATTGACCAAGCAAGTTGCATGGCCAACCCTGGAGTCAATGCATAAATATACTATCAAAATGTGTGCACACAGGGAGATATTAGTAAATTGGAGCCACTTCTACAACCAATTTGCCTCTTCCTCTTTATTATAGAATCCTGATCTTGTTTCCTAAAAATGCCTTTGTATGTAATTTATAAAGTATTAATAATAAACTTTTAGGGACTGAGCCCTGGTGGCATAAGTGGTTGAGTGCAGGACTGCAGCCCACAGGCTTGGCAATTCAAATCCAGCGGCGGCTCTCAGGAGCAGCACTGGGTGGCACCCACAACCACCAGAGGCAGTGATGCCAAAAAAATAAATAATAATAATAATAATAAACTTTTAAAGTTTATTTTCTATTCTCTGTATTATCACTTTATTTTCCAAATTATTTTCCGTTTGTGTGTTAGTTATCTATTGCTGCCTAGCAATTACCCTCAAAGTATTCAACTTGAAACAACAAGATATTTTTATCTTGCTCTGTGTTTGAGGGGCAAAAACTAGAGAGTGGCATTAGCTGGGTGCTTCTCGTCAGGTTGTTCAAGCACAAAGACAGAGAGAGAGAGAGAGAAATCCTGGAACTTTAATACCAAAGCTTCTCTGTATACAATTGACCATCCAGACAAGTTCTGTTGCAATGTTGAAAGGGAATAATATACCAAAAGATAGGAATTATTGTAAACATCTTGGAGATTAGTTACAAAAGTTTGTTTGTTCCGCTTTATGTCTTTTGTGTTGAAGTCTATCCTAAAATGTCTTGTGGTCTTTGGCTGTTGTTTTGTATTCTGAGTCAAGGTACAAAAAAATGTTTGGAAGCCTTGTGTACTATCATCTAATAGCAAACCAGTTGTAGGACCTGAATTATCAATATCTGTAGATCATTTTTCCGTTTATCCAGAGAAAAATCTACCAGTCTTCTACGTATAATACTGGGCACAGAGAAAAGAAGTAAGCTAGGGATGTAATAATTTTTATACAGTCTTTCATTTAAAACCCCTTAATTTTTTATGTTTTTTAAATTGTCTTATTGGGGGCTCATACAACTCATCACAATCCATAAATCCATCCATTATATGCTATGCACATTTGTACATTTGTTGCCATCATTTTCAAACGTTTGCATTCTACTTAAGCCCTTAGTATTAGCTCCTCATTTTCCCCACTCCATTCTTACTCCTCCCTCCCTCCCTCATGAACTCTTGATATTTTATAAATTATTATTATTATTTTGTCATATCATATGCTGTCTGATGCCTCCCTTCATCCACGTCCCTGTTGTCTGTACATCATAGAGGAGGCCATAAGTAGATCCTTATAATTAGTCCCCCCTTTCTACCCCACCTTCCTTCCACCCTCCCAGTATTGTCAACGCACCATGGACCTAAAGGAATCATCTGTCCTGGATTCCCCATGTTTTCGGTTCCTATCTGTATAAGTGCACATTCTCTGGTCTAGCCAGATTTGTAAGGTAGAATTGTGATCATGATAGTAGGGGGTGGGGAGAGGAAGCATTGAAGAACTAGAGGAAAGTTGCATGTTTCATCGTTGCTGCACTGTACCAGACTGGCTGGTCTTCTTCCCAAGACCCTTCTGTAAGGAGCTGTCATGTTGTCTACAGATGAATTTGGGTCCCCAATTTGTACTCACCTTCCTTTATAATGATATAATTTTTAGTTCTTGATGTCTGATACCTAATCCCATCAACACCTTGTGGTCACATAGGCTGGTGTGCTTCTTCCATGTGGACTTTGTTGCTTCTGAGCTAGAGGGCCGCTTGTTTACCTTCAAGTCTGTAAGACCACAAACGCTTTATCTTCTGATAGCCAGGCACCATCAGCTTTCTTCACCACTTGTGCTTATGCACACATTTGTCTTCAGCAATCGTGTCAGGAAGGTGGGCATCATAGAATGCCAATTTAATAATAGGACAAAGTGTTTTTACATTGAGGAAGCCGTATTTGAGTGGAGGCCCAATGTCCATCTGCTGCCTTAATACTAACCCTGTAAATATATGTAGACCTATTTCCCCATCATCATACATAAAAATATTTACCTATTTATATTTTTACATCATACATAAAAATATTTACATGCCTGTATTTAGACTTCTATAAATGCCCTTTGCCTCCTATTTCCTTCCTCTCTTTGCTTTTACTTTGTCCCACTATCATGCTCAGCCATCATTTGTGTGTCAGTAATTTCTCTCAGTTATATTACCCTTAATCAATCCCTACCAGACTACGCATACCCACCTTGTTAACCAATCCATGGTATTTTCAATTGTTTTATATATATGCAAAAATGGGACAATAAATAAGAAAGCCAAAGAAGAATTGATGCATCTGATTTATGGTATTGTTGAAGAATATTGAATATACCATGGACTTCCAAAAAAATAGAAAGATCTGTTAGGAGAAGGTCAGCCAGCATGTTTCTGGAAAAAGATGGTGAGACTTTTTCTCAGATACTTTGGACATGTTCTCAGGAGAGACCAATCCTTGGAGGACTTCATGCTTGATAAGTTAGAAGGACAGTATAGTGTTTATATAATCTGTTGTCAATTTGAGACTTAAGAGTGAAGGGGTGGAGTCTAGCCTGTCAATCAAGTTGCAGCTTGATGACCTCATGTAGAGGCACTAAGGAAGTAAATAGCTCATAGGCTCTCACACCCTGTGAGACTCTTTACTGAGAAGACAAATGGAGCTTTGCAGGCCCTACCCCTGGAGCTTGAAGAGCCACATGGAGTCCCACACCAGTGAGAGATGCTGCCATTGCAACTGCATCCACAAGACCTGTGATCTCCCTGCATTCAGTGTCATTGCATGTGTTTCATGAGTCTGATGAGTTTATAGATTGGTATGAGACCTATGGGCTAATATCAGACTGATGAACTTGATCTGGACTGAACTGGAATGTTTTCACAATATTCAATTGTACTTGTATATAAACTCTTTCTTATGCACAATGAGTGTCTATGAATTTTATTTCTCTAGTTTACCCAGACTAACACAGCCAGGAAAAATGAGAAAGACCATAAATGACATGGATTGACACTGTCATTGCAGCAATAGATTCAAACGTGGCAATGATTGTGAGGTTGGTGCAGGATAAGACAGCATTTGATTCTGTTATCCATAGGGTCACTATGAGCCAGAACTCACTCCATGACACCCAACAACAACAAAATGTATATCACAGGTCTTCACCAATGTGTGGTGAAGAATTAAAGTTTCTGACTATCTTTTTTAGAAAGGAAACTATTTTCTTTCAGCACTTTAGTGAAGTAATTCCAATGTCTTTTCATTGTCAATATTTTTACTGAAATATCTGCCATTAGTCTTATTTATGATGGCATCTTTCCTCCAGTTTTCTTTTAGTTTTCCTTTTCATTATAATGAGCCTAGATCTGTACTTCTTTGATTTTATCCAGTTTGAGCTTTGAATTGATGGCTGGATATCTATGCTAGTCCAGGTTGACTAGACAAACAAATTCATACATACTCATATGTGTATAAGAAAGAGCTTTATATAAAAGAGCAACTGTATATTGAGGAAAATCCAAGTCAAGTCCATATAAAGTTCATAAGTCTGATATTAACCCATATGTCTGACACCAGTCTATAAATTCTTCTTCAGCCTTCAAGGCAACACATGCATTGACACTAAATGCAGGAAGGTCACAGGCCAGTGTGTAGAAAGTCTTGGATCCGGCAGCAGTGGAAGCATCTGAACTTTGTCACCGGTCTCTGTGTGTCACCTCCAGCTATCTGAGTGTCAAACAGCAGGAAAGGGAAGGCAGAGAGCATGTGTCTGGTCTCCAGTGAGCGATTTATTTTTGTTATACCTCTAAATGAGGCCATCGAGCTGCCACCTGATTGACTGGCTAGACTCCACCCCTTCGTTCAAGTTGACAGCAGATTGTGTACTACCACAATATTTTTCAAAAGTTTTGGTTTTCAAAAATCAAACTTTTGATTTTCAAAAGTTCTTGGTCATTTTCTCTTTAGATATTGATTTTTTTCAAAAAAATATTGATTTTTTCCCCCTCATTATCTCTTTTCTCCTTTTGGGATTCCATGAACGTGTCATAGACCTCTTATTGGAATCCACACATCTTTGTTTTTCAGTTTATATTCTTGTTTTCTCTTTGTGTTTTATGAATGAGTCTTACAGTTCACTAATATTTCTTAAGCTTTGCCTAACTTGCTGTGAAACCTGTGAGGGTAATTCTTAATACCGTTTACATGTAATCTCTGCCTTATCACAAGGTTCCATCTGATGGCCCATTATAATTTGGTTCTATTGTAAGTAGAATACCTTCCTTTCTTTTTCAGTCTTAATTTTTATTGTCCTTTAATATTAGTACCTCTATAAGTCCAATGCTTATTTGTCTTTGGGAGTTACAAACATTAGATATAAGCTTATACACAGGCTTCCAAAATCAAGGTCAGCAGTGTGAGAACACCAACATTCATGGGAGAAAACTTTCTCCTGCTGTAAAGAGTTACAGTGCTGGAAGCCCATAGTGGCAGTTCTGCCTATCTATAGGGTGACCATAAGTTAGAATTGTCTTGATGGTAGTGAGTTGAATGAGTATAGAGATTTACAAATCAAAAATGTATTTTGGTGATGAAGATGGGTTGGGTGACATTGGTATTTTGTCCATTGCAGTAACAACTCCACTTCTGGAAGATACTGGGTCATAGAGATTATCTTTGGCAAAGGAAAGAGCATTTGTAGTCAGAAAATTATTGAGGTTTATGTGACCCTTTTCTTTTCTTTTCTTTTTTCTCTTTTACATATATTTTATTGTAACATCTCACTACAAAATCTGCCTATTGACTTAAGTAAAATGATCAGCATTCATTCTCCATTTACAAGCAACTAGAGCCACTGTTTTACTTTAGAAAACAAAGCTTGTAAGGGGTGTTTTAAACAGTGAATCACAAAATTGAACATGTATGAGTGCACATCTGAGAAGGATAATATTAGCAAATCACTTGATATGGCATTGCATTTAGTATATATTATTCTTAATTTTCAATTCTGTTTCATGGTCTATATAGCTGTCTGGTGCAAGTACTCCGTCTTTTTTTAAAGTTGGGCTTTGATACATATATCATCACCTCTTGGTCTTTTAGCTAAAATAAAGTGTAATGCATATATCATATCATTCCAAATTTCAATCACATTCCATAGAAGTATACAATGGCTACACAATCAGTTACCAAATATTCTTTTTTGCATGGATTTCTTGACACTGTCTCCCTTTTACCCTCACCTCCACCACTGTATTCCCCTCCCCACAAACCCCTTATCCTGCTTGCCTTTCCTCTAGGTTCATCGATACTAGGTTTTATATACTGAAAAGCAGACAAGCATATAAAACAGCTTTTAGTAGGTGACCTCTATTGACATAACACCTCTGCAATATACAGTAATATGAACAAACAACAATTGAAGGAAAAGTTACAGAAAAATTTGAAAACTAGATCACTCCAGCCCACATTATAAGGGAGAATCTACTGACAAGTTTTCGTTGTTCCAGTCAGATTTATGCCTTTGATCTTCTTCCATTATCTATGTAAGTTCTATGAGAGCAGAGGCATTCTCTCCATATACATGTGTCTCCACCTCCTACCACATACAATGAACACTCAATAAATGTTCACTTATTATTTGTGAATAAACAAATAAGAAATATTCAAATTGTTGTGAATCATCATTCTCGACAGTCAGTGAAACCATACTTGGATCATGAAAACCTCTGCAAAAAAAAAAATCTGAAACATCAGAAACATATTTCAAGGTCTCAACCTTTCAATCATCTGTGGCATTGAGTTGATTCTGATTCATGGTCATCTCTGTGTGTCAGAGAAGAAATGAACTCCCTATGGTTTTCAGTGGCTGCTCTTCTGGGAATTCAATTGCCAGACCTTTCTTCTGAGCCGTCAATTGTGATCTCAATCCGCCAAACTTATTTTTCTAAGTAAGCTATTAACTTTTTGTCCACTCAGAGCCTCCTTGGCATTTTAAAGAACCAAAACCAGATCCAGTGATACTGAGTCATTTCTGATTCGTCTTGACTCCACCGAGGATTTTTTAGATGTTCATTCTACAGGATCAGACGTCTCCTCTTTCACCCACGGAGTAGCTGGGACCTTTGAACTCCCTATCTTGTGGTTAGCGGCTCAATACCTAGGCCACCAGGCTCCTTTTAGTGACCCAAACAAAAGGGTTGCTAACTCACAACAGGGGAAATTGGGAGCCAACATCTTTCACCATCTCTGAGGAGAAGAGCAATCACATAGCAAACATTGTGTGATTGGTCACACCAGGGAAATTTGCTAACCTCAAGGGTTGGGTGGGTTTTTCCCCAGTCAGAACACTCATCATCCTGCCCAGATGTGTAGATAGGCACACACATTCAGGTACATCTATTTTTCCAAGATCAAAAACCAAATCCACTGCTGTCAAATCAACTCTGACTCATGCATCGCAAAATATAGAACTGTCCCAAAGGATTTCTTTTCCTTTTTTATTTTTATTCTTTCTTAAATTTTAATGGGTAATTTTATTGGGGGCTCTTACAGCTCTTATAATAATACATACATCAATTGTATCAAGCACATTTGCATATATGCTGCCATCATCGTTTTCAAAACATTTTCTTATTACTGGAGCCCTTGGTATCAGCTCCTCTTTTTAACCCTCCCTCCGCCACCATCCCACCCTTGTGGAGCCTTGATAATGGATAAATTGTTTTTATTTTCATATTTTATACTGTCTACTATCTCCCTTCACCCCCGTTTCTGTTATTCACCCTCTCGGGGGTGGGAGGAGGAATTGTACGTCAATCATTGTGATCGGTTACCCCTTTCTCCTCCTTCTCCCCCCCCCTCCTTCCCTCTGCCCTCAGGGTATGGCTACTCTCATTATTGGATCTGAGGGGTTTATCTGTTCTGGACTCTGTGTGTTGAGAGCTCATATGTGTACCAGTGTGCATGATGTCCCAGAGCATTCCTAAGACTAAATATTTATAGAAGTACTTCCAAGACTGTCATTTTTTTGACATGGAGTGACTGAGAGGTTTGAGCCACTGAACTTGCTATTAGCGGCTGAACACTCTTACATCCACACAGGTGGATGTAAGTGAGTCCTCTTTTCAGTGACTCAGAAGGACTGTTTAAGTGAGTCATGGATACTCTGGTTTCTCTTCAGATCATATAAATCTTTTGCCATCTGTTTATAAAAGGATAAAGTCCTTCTCTCATGCTAATATTGTGCCCTGATGGACAAATCTGGAAATGGAGAGTTTTTATTTGGATTTGCATCAGGTTTCACACACCAGGATAAATGGACTCTTGTTGAAGAAGTGAATTGGATTTTCTTTGTAAAGAGACTCAGCAGGTTTCTAGAGAGAAGCAATGACTATTATCTTGATGAATCCATTTACAAAGAAAATTGAAGAATTGATGATATGGAAGGAAGAAATTCAAGTTGCACTGAAAGCACTACTCAAGAACAAGGTTTCAAGAATTGTTGAAATACTAAATGAAATGTTTCCACAAGCTGATGAAGCACTGGAAACACTCATTTATGCCAGGAAACTTAAAGGACAGCAAGTGGACCAACTGAGTAGAAGAAACCTATGTGTACCTTTCCAAAGAAAGGTGAGCCAACAGAATATTCAACTTATAGAACAATATAATTTATAACACATGTGTGGCAGTCATGTACTCATGTGTCATTTCCATGATTGGGAGTGTAGGGATGGAGTCTAGCCTATCAATCTGGAGATAGCCAAAGTCTCACGATATTTCCCAAATGGAGAAAAGAGACTTAACTGAATCTCCTGGAGTCGGTCTACTGACAAGACAAGATGGTGGCATGCTGATGGCATCCTGAGTCCTGGAACCTGGAGGAGCCAAAGGAGAAGCCACATGGGTTTGCCCTGATGGAACCAGACCTCTGAGGCCAGAGAAGCCACAGAGAGATCCCTGCCAGCGCTGAGATGCTTCTGCTGCCAATGGATACTGCTGATAGACCCTGAACCCTGGAAATGAGGAGTCATGGGGAGACCCCTGCCAGCACTGGGATGCTTCTATTGCCACTAGATACACAAGAGTCTGCACCCACTGGCCTGTGATTGTCCTGGTATCATTGCACATGCTTCGTGAGTAGGAAGGAGACTTTATAGACTGGTATCAGACATATGGGTTAATATCAGACTTATGTCCTTGGACTGGACTGGGTTTGGATGTTTTCTCAATGTTTCATCCCTCTTGTATATAACCCTCTCCCTTCTATACATATGCATGTTTATGAATTTGTTTCTCCAATCTACTCAAACTAACACAACATGCAAGTAAAATTTTGTTAAAGATCATCCAACAATGGTTGCAACAGTACATTGACAGGGAGTTGCAAGAGTTTCAAGCTGGATTCAGAAAGGAATGTGAAATAAGAGATATCATTGCTGGTGTCATATGGATCTTTTCATAAAGCAGAGAATACCAGAAAGATGCTTACTTGTCTTTTATAGACTATGCCAAGGCATTCAACTGTGTCAATCACAGCAAACTATGGGTAGCCTTGAAAAGAATAGGAATTCCAGACCACTTGATTGTGTTCATGTAGACCTTGTACATGGATAAAGAGGCAGTTGTGAAGGTATGACTATCCAACAGAAACTATTGTAAACTTGATTATAGTGAATTTGATCATGGTATAATATGGCATTTGATCAGTTAGCTTCCCTCTCAACCCAAACTGAATTTACTCTAGGCTTAAAATTTTCTCACTTATTCCAGGACAAAAAAAGTCTTCTCTGGCATTTTAGATATTGTTTGTGGTCTTCTCTTTCTTACTCTTTATTTTTTTGTTATATTATTATTATTACTGCTTTTTTCCTTGTGTTTTTTTTCTTTTTATTGCTTATGTTAGTTTTCCAAGTTTATGAAGGTCAGGAGGAGTGGGTGCATACAGAGAATAACTGATGCAAAGGTTGATTGGGGATGAAGAGTGAGAAGGGTCAGGGGAATTGGGAAGCAAACAATGACTAGAGGAGGGGTACTAGAACTGATTGTGATGATGTATGCACAACTCTTTTTTAAACCGACATAACTATGCATGTGTACAATATGTGAATTTTATGCCAAGAAAACTACTTGAAAAGGAAAGGAAGAAAGAAAAGGAAAAGAAACCAAAGTTTGGGCCATAGGTGAAGGAAGAAGAATTTTTGCTTCGGGGGTGTTAATGGCAGTGGAATAATGTGGAAAAGGATAGCAATAATACCTGTATAACATTAAGAGTATAATCAATGGCCCTGAATTATACATATAGAGGTGATAAATGCTTTGCTGCATATATTTTTTGCCACACAATTTTAAAAATTATTACACTAAAAATTGAGAAGAAAATGTTATAAAATTGATTGTGGTAATGATTGTACGACTCTTCTTAATATTATTGAATTATTGAATTGGATGATATGTGGAAGAAGTGTGAAGAAAACTAAAGAGACAGGCAGTTGTGCAAACAAAATAGGATTAAAACTGTTTAGTACAGTTTAAAATCGGGAAAGGTATGCCACAAGTTTGCATATTCTTTCCACACTTAATCAATCTGTGTGCTGAATAAATAACCAGAAAAGGTGGGTTATATAAAGAAGAAAGTGGCATCAGCATTAGAGAAAGGCTTTTTTTGGGGGGGGGGCATCACTGCCCTCTGGTGGTCATGGGAGCTACCCAGCCTTGCTCCTGGAGAGCAACTGCTGGATTTGAACCGCCAAGCCCGTGGGCCGCAATCCCACACTCAACCACTAGCCACCGGGGCTCAGCCCCGAGAAAGGCTTATTAATAACCTGAGATATGCAGATGACACAAATTTGCTTGTTGAAAATCAGAGCATGATGCACTTTATGCTAGTCCGGGTGGACTAGAGAAACAAATTCATAGACACCCATATGTGTGTGAGAAAACTTTATATTGAAGAGCAATTGTACATTAAGAAAATATAGGCTAGTCCAGTCCAGATCAAGTCCCTAAGTCCATTATTACCCCATATGTCAATATTAGCTCATAAATTCCAGATTAAGTTTGTAAGTTTGCTATTTTCCCATATATTGTTACTACTCCATAAATTCCTCTTTAGACTTATGCAGCCATGCAGGAAGATCACAGGCCAGTGGGTGGAAAGCCTTGTGGATCAAGTCTGATGGGAGCATTTCCACATGGCTCCTCCAGCTCCAGGGCTCCAGGGCTCTGGCTCTATCAACATAGCCCCATGTGGCTTGCATGCAGGAATGCACTTCAGTGGGTGAGGGCATCTGGCCTCCAGTGAGCTATTCATCTCCATGGCACTTCCAAATAAAGTCATCAAGCTGCAACCTGATTGACAGGCTCAACTCCACCCCTTCACTCTCAATAGTCTCAAGTTGACCCCCAATTTATGTAACTCCCACACACTTGCTGGTGAGGATGAAAGATTGCATCCTTCAGGATGGATTATGACCCAGTGTAAAGGAAACAAGTCTTCACAACTGGAAAAATAGGTAGCATCATGATCAATGTAGAAAAGACTGAAGCTGGCAAGGATTTTATATTGCTTGGATCCACAATCGATGCGCATGGAAGCAACAGTCAAGACAGCAAATGACACATTGCATTGGGTAGATTTGCTGCACATAACCTCTTTAGAGTATTGTAAAGCAGGGGTGTTACATCGAGCACTAAGGGGTGCCTGTTCAAGCCATGATATTTTCCATTGCTCATATGCATGTGAAAGTTGGGCACTGAATATAGAACACAATGCATTTGAGTTGTGTTGCTGCAGAAGAATATTGAAAGTATTGCCAATCGGACAAACAAATCTCTCTAGTAAGAGTGCTTCTTGGAGGCCAGGATGGCAAGTCTTCGTGTTAGATACTTCGGACATGCTGTCAGGAGGGTCCAAGCCCTGGAGAAGAATGTCATGCTTGATAAAGTAGTGGGACAGAAAAAAAGAGGAAGGCCCTCCATGAGATGGACTGATAAAGTGACAGGAAGGGGTGAAAGCATAGGAACAATTGTGGGATCGCACAGGACCTTGGCATGTCTCATTCTGCTGTGCTGAGGGTCACTATGGGTCAGAACGGACTCAACACCACCTGAAAGCATGACCAAGAGGGACAAAACAGTGAGCTGGATGTTAGAGGTGTCATGCTTGATCGATTAACTAGCTAGATTTCCACAGGGGAAATACATTTTTCAACCTTCAGACCCCACTCCTAATCTAAATATATGATGTTGGTAGAGGATACATAAGAATGTGATGACTCAGCCCACTTCATCATCTCTGATGGGGAAACAGTGCACAGTATATGTTATTCGATAACGGTTTGATCTAGGGGTACAAAATATATTGGTAGTGAAAAGACAAATACACTAGCCTTCTGAGGAAATTATATCCTAAGCTTTGAAATCCCAGAGAAAGCGTATCTGTCCAGTTTCAGGAAAGGGTTCAGGTCTCTCTACGTAAGTTAACACATCTGAGTTCCAAATTCTGTGAGTATTTGTAAGAGGCCATGTGTTTCTAGAACGATGGACTTCTCTATCTTCCTTTTTTTCCCACTGCAGTTACTTCAGGATGATGAAATAGAGAAGCTTTCGGATATTATAGAAAAATATCCCTGTGCCTTCCCTCGCTGGATTGGGCCGTTTCAGGCATTTTTCTACATCTATGATCCAGACTATGCAAAGATCCTTTTAAGCAGAACAGGTAAGAAAAGAATCAAATTGAAAAAGTCTAATCCTCCTAAGATGTGTGTGCATAAACACACAGGCAGAACCCTGAAGGACTCAAGTGGTTCCCACAGCAAAGATTAATATCAGCTCTTTAAGAAATATTATTGCAAGTATGGTGAGATTTCCCAAAAAACTAAAGGTTATTCCCACATCTTCCTCAATTATTTGTCTAGTTTAGGACTCTCCCTTAAAGTCCAGGTAGCCATCAGCAGATTTCTTGACCTTGTGACTTTGGGAACAGCAGCAAACCCCCATTCTTATCGCCTTTCTTGAGCATTTGTCTTCATGGAACATCAAGACTAGCTCTCCTATGAAAACAGCAGCTGAATTCATCATTACCTGGAGCACAGAAGAGGAGATTATCAGGGAATCAGAAGAAAATGTCCTAAAGTTGATCATGGTGATGATTGTGCAGTCTTTCTTAATATGACTGAAATAATGATTATGATACATTAATTATAGTTCAATTAAGCTGTTTAAGAAAAAAGAGTAACTCTTTCACTGCTAATTCAGTATGTAAACCTGAATGCTAGATCGTTGATTTACTAGTCTAACATCTTGATCATAGTACACATTTTGTTTTTCTTTTTTGCATATTTCTCAGTTATGTTCCCTTTTGGGGTATGAGTCCTCTACCTCCCTCAACCAATCCTTTTCTGTGGTGGGTTATGTCATAGAGTAGCATAAAATGTTCCACTGCTGATTCTTTAAAATCAAGGTCTAGAAACTTTAGGCTAGTCTTTATTTCATTATCTAGTGTTTCTGGCATCCTTAATAAACCAGAAAAATTTTAATATGGCCTTTCCCAGAACATCTCCATTTCCCCAGTCCTCTGGCCCTCCTTGGTCTCCTCTCTGCCTTCTGAAAAACATGAATTGTAAAAGGTGTAGGCTTGTTTTCATAAGACCTCCAAGAAGCCTTACTCTCTGGTGCCAGCTGGCCTGCTACAGTAGTTAATCTGCCTTCCAAAAAGGAGAGTATATCCTTTCGGCCCCAAAGGTCACTGGGTTGTCCAATGGTTTGCATCTAACTGCTAGCCTAAAAGCTGGAGGTTCAAACAGACCCAGTGCTCCCACCACCAAAGCCAAGGTCTGGTGATTGGCTTCCATTAAGATGACAGCAAATAATTCCTACAAAGCACTTCTGCTCGGTAACATGCACCGTGATTCTTAATGGACTCAATGGCAACCAGCAATAGAAGTGCTCACTTTCTGTTGGAGGGAATGTGAACACAGGAGGTTCTGGGTTTGTTTGTGTGTCTGCTTCAAGGGGATTCCTGTTCTCTGGTCCCTAGGCCACAGTTTACCATTTCCCAAGCTTGCCAGTAGCTGCAGGGAGTGAACACCGGGCTTTCTTTTGCTTACTGTTTAGATTTCCAGAAACAAGGTCATTGCCATGGACTTGATGTTTGTGACCCTGCAGGAGTGTCGAAATGCTCCTTCAGGTTGCTAAGATGGTGGATCTTTCTTGGGTGTCTTTGCGGGTGGTTCTAGACTGCTCACCTTGCAGCTAGTAACCCAACTAGTCACCCACTGCTTGCTGTTACACAGGAAACAGACCCCCAGCCATTGAGCAGATGCAGACTGGTAGCAAGGCTACCTAGGGCTTTGGGGAGCAAGAGTTTTGTCCCTTGGAGCAGCTGGTGAGTTTGGGCAGCCAGTTGTGGTTAGTGCTCAAATACTGACCCACCAGCGACACCAGGGACCCTGACTAGAGGCCAATGCAAATCCTCAGAAGTAATTTCCTCCTAATGTTGTCTGTTTTCTGCAGATCCCAAGTCCCAGTTCCCAAACCGGTTCTTGAGTCCGTGTATCGGTATGTATTGGTATTCTCTCTCTGTGAATGAGAGATGCAACCCAATTAAAACTTTATTTCTGCTCTTGCCTGGAGACGTTCCCCTACCCACCATAAAGCATTCTGAAGAAACTCAAATTTGAATTCAAAAATCAGAAGAGTTAATTAGGTCTAGACTGAATTTTATCCAGAACAAATGCCGAAGGGCACTCTAAAGTGTTAAAAAAAAAAAAACTAATCTGAACTCAAAGGAATCAAAAGATAGGGTGTATTGTGAGCAAATATTCTGGATGCATGTAAGGAAACCATTCTGACTCCTTGATTCCCCCACTCGGGGGTAGGGGGAGAGTACCCAGTACAGGCTAGTTACAATGAGACTTACAAAGGAAAGAAGAGGGAGAAGAACAGAAGGCCAACCATTGGCTAACGTTAACATGATCAGTATTAATTGAACCTTATGCTTCCCTTTTGACTGAGATGTCTTGACAAGGTAATTCCTAGGTCTTCACTAACCAGTTACTCTGATAGCCTTTGGGATTTCAATTAGATGTGCCTGGCTTCAAAAAGGAAGACTGAAGAAGAAGGAATGGTTGGGGGGGAGAGAATAGAAAAATTGAGGGAGAAAAAAAGTCAGATGGCAGAATTAATTTTGGATCAGGGATTTTTATGTTTAATATTTTATGAGTAAGAAACCCTTAAAATCAAAGTAAGATGTCTGTATTAATTTTTCTCTTTGATAAAGGTCAACATAGCACAACTTCCTGGAAACTTTCTTCATTCATTTCTCTCTTTAAAGTCTCAAGACAGCTTGGAAGGGAAGCTGTCCCTTCTGTCTTGAAAACTGCAGCCTTTCTTTCCCTTTCTTCATTCTATTCTTCCTTTGGGCTCTTTTCCTGAATCGTGTTCTTTCTCCTACTCCTCATTCTTCTTCCCCTCATTCTTCTTCCCATAAGTAAAATCAATAAAACTTTTTTCCAATGAAATATCATTTCACAATAGATAAATTAAGCCCTATAGTTATAAAATGGAATTATGTTGGAAAGAATATAGACTTTGGATTCAGAGTCATTTATATGAGTATGTGAGTCAGACCCCTCCACTGAGTAGTTGAGTATGATCTTGGAGAAAGCACTTAATCTCTTTAAGCCCCAGTTTTATCCTTTCTGAAAGGGAGCGTGAGCGTCACATCTTATGACATATGATTAAATGAGACACATGTTGTTAATAAACACTCAATATATAATAGTAATTATGTGCTAATAAACATTGGATGTTTATTTATATACCTTTAAGCCAAATCCTTTATGATGTCCCTAAAAAGAGAAATTGTGGTGCATCAACTTTGATTAGTGTTTTTCTGCTTTGTGTCATTCATAAATATGAAGCCCACAAGCTAGGACTCAGGGAAACACAATTGATACTACCCTTGTCTGGGTTCTTGTGTATTTTGTATTCACAATTGTCATAGAGCAATATTATGAAATCTGATTAATGTAAAAGCAACAGAGGTTTAGGGAGAGATAGAGATGGCTCACCCAGACTGGGGACATGCTTATAATCACAGAGTAAAAATGAATACTCTGTTTGACAATGAGGAAAAATACATTTGGTATAATCAGGGCAATACGGCTTTATAACTAAAAGTTACAAAATCATAATTGGCGCAACGAGAATCAGGAGAGACAAAGACAGGGTATCAAAAGTGGGGAATTGGTAGGGATAGATGAATAATGTCAATGTGGGTCAACATGGTTGGTGAAATGTACACATTGGTTAAAATCCTTCAGTTTATTATAAGGTAGTCAGTTTATGATGGGGCGATCAATTTATTATAGGGTTGTCACTGGACAGTAGCAACAGACAGGTTTTCCTAAATTGCTTTCTCAATCATGTCTGCTTCTGAGGATCATTATAAAGATATATCAGTATGCTGTACATCAAGCCCCTTTCAGTTTAAGCACTTCATCTTGCATATGTTGGGTCATGATAAGATATCCCCTGGACTGTGCTATCCTGCTCCCACCAGAGCTCAGAGAAAAGAAAAGTCTTCTTTAGGGTATATGATTAAGTCAGCATTAATTTTAGAGAAACTGCTGTAGAAAAGGCAGCTTTTAAAATTCATCATAAATTCTGAACTCATGCTAAGAGAACTCTGCTTTGATACTGTTGAATTTCCATCCTCAAAGATTTTAAGCTGACATGAATGGTATCATTTATATCTCAGTTTGCATTGAAGAAGAAATGAGTATTTGTTGTGTTTCTGTTGGTAGCTAAGGACTCAGCTCAGTGCCTTATACACAAGTGTGCAGTAATTTAGTGTTCACAGCAACACAGGGAAGCACTTAATATCATACTTACAGCTAAGAAAAATGAGCTTCAAGAAGATTAATTAACTTGCTTGATTATGACATTGTTGTTGTTAGATGCCCATGAGTCATCTCAGACTAGCAAGGACCATGTGTACAATAGACTTCAACACTGCCCTGTCCTGCAGCATCCCCGCAGTTGTTATGGAAACCCATTGCTGCAGCCACTGGATCATTCCCTCTCACTGAGGGTCTCCCCTTGTTCACTGACCCCCTGCTTTACTAAGCGTGATGTCTTTTTCCAGGGACTGGTCTCTCCTGAATGTGTCCAAAGGACATGAAATAAAGTTTTGTTGGTTTCTTAAGAGCATTCTGCTTGTGCTTATTTCAAAATAGATGTGTTTCTTCTGTTATTCTTTGGTTCTTTCCATGTTCTTTGCCAACATCATAATTCAAATACCTTGATTCTTCTTATGCTTCCTTAGTCACTGTCCACGTTGAATATACCATGGTGTGGGTTAGGCACATCTTAACCTTCAAAGTAATATCTTGACTCTTTAATACTTTCAAAGAGGTCTGCATACGATTTTCCCAGTACAATACGATGTTTGATTTCTTGACTGTTGCTTCCATGAGTGTTGATTATGGAGATGGGTAAAAACATCCTTTATAACTTCCATCATAGCTCACTGCCATCAAATCAGTTACGACTCATAGCAAAACTATAAAACAGAAAAGTCTTTGAATTTCCAGGACTTTAAATCTTTTAAATAAATCACTCTATTGAGGACTCTTACCGCGCTTATAACAATCTATATATCAAGTGTATCAGGCACATTTGGGCTTTAAATCTTTATAGGAACAGGTAACCTCATTTTTCTTCCAAAAAGTGACATATGTGTTTGAATCCCACATTTTATAGTTAGCAGCTCTATGCATCACCCTCTAGACCACCAGAACTCCCGAACTCATAGGGAGTGCTTTAAATTGAAGAAGGAAGCATTTTTCTTCTAACCTCCTGTGGCCGATCTGAAAAAGCCTTCCTAGATGAGGGGAAGGAGAGAATGGAAATAAAATTTTAATGATGCTTCACTTTTAGTTTTGCTTTTCTATGTTGGGTTGCTCAGGCTGGTTTTGCTTTTTATTAGATCTGTATTGTTTTGCAAATTCACTGGTGATTCATTTTGATATTTCAGCTACAATTTAATCCCTTTTTTCTTTGATGATATTTACTTCTCTGCTTTAAAAAAAACTACTTTCCGTTTATGGACGTCATGTTGAATATTTAGAGCAGGGATCCTCAAACTTTTTAAACAGGGGACAAGTTCACTGTCCCTCAGACCTTTGGAGGGCTGGACAATAGTTAAAAAAAAAAACTATGAACAAATTCACTGCGGGCCCAGGATGAGTCAGCTGCTAAGCAGAACAGGCAGCAGTGGCAAAAACACCCTGATAAATGTCCTTGTTGGGCCACATGTGGCCTGCGGGCCATAGTTTGAGGATGCCTCATTTAGAGCTTAGTCACCATGGCAATATTTCCCTTAAAACCCTGCAAACACAGATACTTGGAGTGCATCCTTTTAACCTTTACTTTTTTAAACCTTGGATAGACTTCAACTTTATGTTTTCATTATTTAATCATTTTATTGGAGGTTCATGCATCACTTTTCACAATACATAGTTACATATATGATGCCTGCTTTCGTTAACATTCTCCAAATATCTGCTTTTCCATTCGGGCCCTTGATATCAGCTTCTCTTCCTTCCCCCTCCATCCTTTTCCCCCCCACCCATCCCCCAGTCCTCATTACTTTATAAATTATTATTGTTTTGTCATATCTTACACTGCCCAACATCTCCCCCTGCCCACTCCTCCCAATGTCAGTCCTCCAGATAAGAGGCAATCGGTGCATTCCCACAGTTGGCTCCCTCTCTCCACCCCACCTTCTCTTCACCCATCCCATAGCTCCACTCTCACCACTGGCCCCGAGGGGTTCATCCACCCTGGGTTCCCTGTATTTCCAGTTCTCGTCTCTGCCAGTGTACCTCTTCCAGTCCAGCTGGATTTGCAAGGTAGAGTTGGGTACCTTTAACTGTATGAGATTACATCTAAGTTAATATATACATTTGCTTGCAGGTTGAAATTTCCTGTTGTAAGCATTACTTAACACAGTATAGAGGTGAAAAACAACAAAACTATCTTCATATTTTCTCATCTCCTCCTTTGCAACAAAACCCTTTAACTGGGAACTTTATTCCCATCTCCTTCCTCCTTGATCTGTCGATTATCGCTTTGCAATATTCAGAGAACACTTGGATTTTTTATCTGAATAGAGAATTGCTTTCAAATGCTCACATACCAGTAACTTGGGCTCTGAGACTGGGTAGAATTATAAAGTGAGCTTATAACGCAATCTTATTGTTCAAGGCAAGGATTCATCAATATAGTTTATTTTGACATGGTATGTCCTGAGATAAATATCAAATCAACATGGTAGATGGGTTATATTATTTATCTGGAAGAAGTTGTGGTATCTCACAAGGAGTGGGTGTTTTTCTACAGTAACATTTGGTTCTTTTCATATATCTTTAAGAAAATAGGCAGTTATATACTTTAAGAAAATAGGCAATTATATGCTTTTAGTGTTGGCCTTTGGCTTGGGGTTCTTCCTTGAAGTAGTAGATTGTGTTCACAGTCCAAATTTTTAATAAGTAAACACAATTTTGCTGACAGAAATATGAATGCAACATGAAACAAAAATATTTAAAACAATGAAATTTGAACATAGGGAGATCATTTTAATTCCAAGGTGAAAAAAGCTTAAAGAAGTTAGGTGCACTGAGGTTAATAAAGAGAAGAGGAAGGAGAAATTTAGAAGCTGAGCCACTGGGTACCCTTAATATGATCGGCTGGATCCCACTTTCTCCTTTTTTTCCCAATTATTTTATTGGGGGCTCTTACAGCTCTTATAACATTCACTGCATCATAGAAGTTCACAAGGTGGTCCCTGGTCTTCCAGCCAGTCATACCTTTTGAAATTCAAATCTCATACACTTGATCAAACAGAAAAGAAAGGATTTGCAACTTTGGGGAGTAAAAAAGCTGCTTGTGTGTTAATTTTGGTGAAGGATTCCTTGAAAGTAAATACTTTGTTTCATTCATAAGAAAGCCACCCCCCCCATATGAAAGTAAAATATCTGCTATTGGTTTTTCTCTTTGATAGAGGTAGCTGTTGATTTTAGAATTTACCATATTTATCAAGCTTCAAAACATTATGTTGAATATTTAAAACTTAATCACCATAGCCATACTTTCCCTAAATACACCCATACCCATGTCTAAACATAAAACTCGCCCAAGCCTAATATATCGACACTGTACAGATGCTTCACTATTTCACAACTACCATGCTGCCTGATCAGTCAGTGATCTCTGTGTCCCTCATCTCTTTCATCTCATCTAATAAAACAGCATGAGGTTTTGTGCCTTTTTTTTCTCAAGGACAAGGACTACTGAATCTAGATGGACCCAAGTGGTTCCAGCACCGCCACCTGCTGACCCCAGGATTCCACTTAAACATCCTGAAACCATATGCTGAAGTGATGGTCCATTCTGTGAATACACTGCTGGTAAGTGAGTGTTCTCTGGTGTGTATTTATTTTGCTGTGTGGATCCCTAAAAAGAAGAATGCTTTGAAGGTGTCTAAATTAAAGTCTTACAAACAAGCTGCTTCCTGTCAGTGGTGGAGGATTATGACCTGCACCCTCTAAATGGGCAAAAGGATTCTGCCAAGGAACATCTCTATAGCCGGGCTCTGGTTTATAAATGAGCTCTAGTCTAAAATTAAACACACACACACTTGTTTTATTTTAAAATTCTATTCATTTTTAAATTAGATAGGTAATTCATCCATACATTGTCATCATAAACATTCCAAGCACCACATAAAGTTCTGTCCTCCCTCATCTGCAATAACGTATCTTTTCTGAAAGAGAATCACTGTAACCAGCTTTTTGATTGAGGTGCTGAGCCAAATTCAGAGAAGCAGAGTTAACCTAAACTCGAATGGGATTTGGTGATACTACCCTTGTGAATTTTTTCTTTTCTTTAATCACTTTATCAGGGGCTCACACAGCTCTTGTCACAATCCATACATCCATTGTGTCAAGCGCATTTGTACATTCATTGTCATCATCATTTTCAAAAAGATTTCTTTCTACTTGAGTGCTTGGTATCACCTCCTCACTTTTCCCCTCCCTTCCCCACACTTTCTCTCTCATGAACCCTTGATAGTTTATAAATTATCATTACTTTTCCATGTCTTGCACTGACCGATGTCTCCTTTGACCCACTTTTCTACTGTCCATTCCCCATGGAGGGGGTTATATGTAGATCACTGTGATCATTTCCCTTTTCTCCTCCTATCTTTCCCTTTCCCTTCAGGTATCGCTACTCTCACTGTTGATCTTGAGGAGGTTATCTGTTCTGGATTCTCTGTGTTTCCAGCTCTTATCTGTACCCATGCACATGCTCTGGTCTAAGCTGGATTTGAAGGTAGAATTGGGATCATGATAGGAGAAGGGAGGAAGCATTAAAGGATTACAGGAAAGTTGTATGTTTCATCAGTGCTATACTACACCCTGACTGGCACATCTCTTTCTTGTGATTCTTCATTCAGGGAATGTCCAAATGTCTGCAGATGGGCTTTGGGTCTCCACTCTGCACTCCCCCTATTTACACTAGTATGATTTTTTGTTCTGGGTCTTTGATACCTGATCCCCAATCTCATGGACACCTCATGATTACAGGCTGGTGTGCTTCTTCCATGTGAGCTTGTGGCCTCTCAGCTAGATGGTAACTTGTTTATCTTTAAACCTTTAAGACCCCAACATGGTTTCTTTTGATAGCCGGGCACAATCAGCTTTCTTTACCACATTTGCTTTACACCCATTTTATCATCAGTGATTGTGTTGGGAGGGTGAGCATAATGGGATGCCAGGTTATTAGAACAAAGTGTTCTTGCATTGAGGGAGTGCTTAAGCAGAGGCCAATGTCAACCTGCTACTTTGATATTTAACATATCAATATATGTACATAGATCTATTTTCCTATCATTATATATAAGTATATTTACATATGTACATGCCTGCATTTAGGCCTCTATACATGCCCTTTGCTTCCTAGTTCTTTCCTTTATTTCCTTTTACTTTCCTCTTGTCCCACTATCATGCTCAGTTTTCATGCGGGTTTTAGTAATTCTTCTCAGTTACATTGCCCTTGATCAAGTTCTACCAATCATCCTATTCCCCCCTCACTGTTGATTTCAGATGACGTCTTGTTCCCTAGGCCTGGGTTTGTTACCACCACTTTCTTTCCCTGCCTCCCCTCTCATGCCCTGCCCTCCACCAATCCCCAGAACTGTTGGTCCTCTTGTTTTCTCCTCCAGATTGTTTACCCCGCCTATCTCACCTAGATAGACCAGGGAACAGCAATGGACCCAAGCATAATAATCCTTGTGAAGATGCTGCAGAACCAACTGGGTTTCGTTCTGTTTTGCAGAGTCACTATGAGTCAGAATCCGTGCAATGGCGCCTAACAGCAGCAACACAGAGAATGGGCACCCAAGTCTTAGTGGCGCAGATGGTTGAGTGCTTTACTACTAACTGAAAAGTTCAGTGCTTTACATCCACCCACAAACTCTTCAGGAAAAAGGTCTCGTGATCTATGTAGAAAAATGAGCCATTGAAAACCTTATGGCGCACAATTCTACTCTGATACATGCAGGGTCACCCTGCGTCAGATTTGCATTGATGGAAGTTATTTTTTTGTTTGTTTGTTATGTTTTGGTTTGGAATTGGTACAAGCAATAGCTTAACAAAGAACCCCTACACCCACCCCAAATTGATCTTATTCAGTTTCTCTCTGATCTCCACTTCTACATCTAAAAGCGTTTTTTAAAAGATCCAAATTTTTAAAAGCAATTTTTTCATTTTAAAAAGATAAGATTCAAATTTAGTTTTATTGTGATTTTGATAGTTAAGAGCCATAACGGGGTTTCTGACACTGCGGGAATTCAAGCGGGAAGACGCCTTGGGAATCTCCTCATAATTATGGGTCTTGAACCAGATCGTTTCAATGGACTGTTTCAGAGTTGCGGTAATAATTCAAAGGCGTCATCTTATTTACTCACCTATTGAGCAGAGAGGCAGTTTTCTCCCTGTTCTATCCTACCCAGCTGGATATTTTCCCCTTTCTTGTACTTAAAGTTCAAATTAGTTTACTATATAACCTCTAGTTTCTGTTGGGCCAAGTTGTCTTCCTTAGAGCATGAGGGCAGATACATGGAGGAGCCGTCAGTTTGATGCTGCTGCTGACACTGATCTTGACTTCCTGTGCCAGGATAAGTGGGAGACGCTGTTAACCACTCAGCACACAACTGTGGAAGTCTTTGAACACATCAACTTGATGACCCTGGACATTCTGTTAAAATGTGCTTTCACACAGGATACCAACTGCCAGATAAACGGGTCAGTGATGGGGAAAAGTAATAAGGATACTTGCAAACCATTATTTAAATCACTTATTAACACATTGTCTCAACTTTCTCTTCTAGCTCCAGTGACCCTTATGTAAAAGCACTGTTTGAATTCAGCAAAATCGTCTTGTATCGCACACAAAGTTTCCTGGGTCACCATGATATAATTTTCAATTTAAGCTCAGAGGGTCAATGCTTTCAGGAGTTAAGCCAGGTGCTCCATCATTATACAGGTATGTCTTCTATCTGGGTTGGCCAAGTCTGTACACTGCATAATCACAGTTTATGTAGGTTGGGCCCCAGTGTGAAAAGAGAAATCATGATTTTTGTTATAACTTAGTTTTATGTAAACACTGATCAAATGAAAGATAACTTGAGCCCTTTGAAAGAGGTAGCTATGTTCATAGTACTAGCTAATTTTATCAGAATTTTTCAGTGTATTATTCAGTTTTATTATGTGTAATGATTACTAGTAGAAATAAAATAAGTGGGCATTTAAAATCTCAAAGCATATATGTCATGGATCTTAGTGCAAAAATTGCTGTGATACTGCAAACACAGGGATGAGACAGAGTAAGCAACATAAATTTCAAAACAAGCTTGATTCAAGAAGAAAAAGATTTATAAAGCATAAAAATTGAAATAGAGTAAGCTTTCTAAGCAAGTCAACATTACTTTTTATGAATGATGTAGTATGCCCCAAATTATCATAATTTACTTAAAAGTTCATATTTTCTAAGGAATTTGAGAACTATATCTTTTTCTAAATTGACATGTGTAGTTGTATCTATTTCTGGACTATTTTATTTCATTGATCTGTCTATTTGCATGTTAGTTTCACTGCTTTAATTAGAGAAATTTTGTAGCATTTTATAATATACTACAAAGCTCTTCTGTTTCATTCTTTTCTTAACCACTATATGCTTATTTTTCCATATGGGCTTTAATTTGTCTAGTTCCAGAAGAAAAGTTTTTGGTATTTTTACTGAGATTATATTAAATGTATAAGTTAGTCTAGGATAACTAATATCTTGATGATGCAGCAACATCATCTTCAAGAATAAAGGTTATCTTCCCATACCTTTTCAAGTTTATGTTATAGTCTTTCATACATCTTTTTATCCATATGTAATTTTTTTCTAAATCATTTCATTGGGGGCTCATCCAACTCATCACAATCCATACATCTATCCATGTGTCAAGCACATTTGTACATTTGATGCCATCATCATTTTCAAAACATTTTCCTTCTTCTTGAGCCTTTTGTATCAGTGTCTCATCCCCCCCCCAATCTTCCACCTACCCTCCCTCGTGATCCATATGCACTTTTTACATCTAAATATTGCACATTAGTTATTAAGTTTATTCCTATGCACTTTATCTTTTTTTAGTTGCTGTTGCTGTTGTATGTGGAATTTTCTCTCCCATTAGTCTTTTATTTTTTGTTTTTTTATTTGTTTGTTTTGGGGGCATCATTGCCCTCTGGTGGTGGTAGTAGGAGGCCCAGCCTTGCTGCTGGATCTGAACCTCCAACCCAGTGGGCCGCAGTCCCGCGCACAACCACCACGCCACTGGGGCTCAGCCCCCCCATTAGTCTTTTAAACTGTGTGCTTCTATATGTGAATGCTGTTAGAATTTACATTGGCCAGTGTAAGATATGAAAAATAACAATTTATAATTTATCAAGGGTTCATGAGTGTGAGAGAAGGAGGGGGGGGAAAGGCTGACACTAAGGCTCAAAATAGAAAATGTTTAGAAAATGATGATGGCCACATATGCACAAATATGCTTGATACAATTGATATGATTGTAATGAACTCTGTAACAGCCCTCAATAAAATAATCTTTTCAAAAGAGCATTTACATGATCAAAAGAGTTCAGGAAGATACCAAGTCAGAGTCACGGCCATTACGTTGATTTTGATTCATCGCTGCTCTGTAGGATGGGGTAGAGCTGTCCTTTCATATTTCTAAAACTGTAAAGCTACATAAAAATAAATAAATAAATAATTTTAAAAAGAAAAAAAAACTGTAAAACTATAGAGAAGCAGACAGCTCCGTCTTTCTTCTGGGGCAAGGCCGGTGGTTTTGAACGACAGACTCTGGGGTTAGTAGCTGAGGACTTTAACTGTGCCACTAGAGATCCTTTCAGCAAGGTAGCAGAGTCTTGTTTGAGGAGTTCTGGTATCGCTTGCCTAGGGTTGTGTTATACTTTCATGTCATCTGCAAAAAGAGCTATTTTCAGTTTGCTTCTAATTCGTAGTCTTCTCTTTGCCTCCTCTTGTCTGACTGCATTGGTTCTCGTGGGTGCTCACTCATTGCCATGGAGCTGACTCCAATCCCTACAGGAGCGAGCAGAACTGCCCCTGTGGGGTTCTGAGACTATGAATCTTTATGGGGGCAGACAGCCTCATCTTTCTCCCATGGAGCAGCTGGTGATTTTGAACCGCTGACTTTGCAGTCAGCAGCCCAGTGTGTAAACCCATAGGCCACTCAGGTCCCAAATTGCATTGACTGTTACTTCCAATATAATGTTCAGTGCTGTCATAGTGAACATAGTAGGCGTGCTTGCCTTATTAATGATCCTACTGAGAATCCCTAGATGTGCCTCCACTTAAGATATAGATGGAAGTATTCACATTACATTTGTATAGTATCATGCTAAGGAAATATCCACCAAATGAGCTATCAATTGCTTTAAAAAAAAGAAAGAAACCACTCTCAAACCCTACTTCCTTAAAACAAGCAATCCATTTGCTCCCCATTCTATGAGTTGGCTGGGCAAGAATTAGCTGGGATATCTAATTTCTGTTTTGTATGATGTTCCCATAAAAATCGAACTCACTGCCATGGGGTCACCAATGCTGATGATACCTGGGTTCCTTTACTGGGTTGCAATTGGGCTGAAGGATTCAAGATAGCCTCGTTGCTACTAAATTAGAGTGGCTGGAATGCTTTGGTCTTTCGCTTTCTTCTTATGGTCTCTTATATTCCAGCATCTCCCTCCATGTGGTCCTCCCCCACCATCCCAGCAAGATTACCTGGACTTTTTTAGGTGATTGACTCCAGGATAAAAGAAGCTACAAAGTTTCTTAAAGGTTAGGTCCAGAAGTCACAAAATCTCACATAAACTGCCTTCTGTTGGTCTAAAACTTTGAGGATGTGAGGAATGGACTCCGTTTCCTGGTGAAAAGAATGAAAACATCACATTGAAAAGGCACTGAGACGCAGAAAGCCATTATTTTAGGAGCCACTTACCACTCATTTCTATTTTCTCTAGTGTTTTCGTTAGAAGTGAATGTTAGATTTTGCCAAAGGCTTCTTCAACATCATTGAGGAGAATGGTAAATAGAATATGGTAAATTCTATTAACAAATTTCTGAATGTCAAGCTTCCTTTGTATTCCACTTGGGCTTGGTACATTTTCTTAGAGTGAATTTAGAGACTAGTCATTAATATTTTATGTTTGATTTGAAATTGACATTCCTAAGTGATACTGGTCTGTGATTTTATGATTTTTTTATTGTTTTTCTCCTTATCAGATTCTGAGTACTGATGTCTGTGCTATGAAATCATTCGTGAGGCATTGGGATAATTTGGTCCCAAAGGTTTGGTAGACCACCTGGGTTTAGTACTCAGTGCTTTCAATGCAGTTTTCCTAGTAAGTCTCTTGGCTACATGAAGTTTGTCCTCTGCAGATACCCCAGGAAGAGTTCGTGAGCACAGATCTTGCAAATATAACAAAAATGTTTTATTCTTAGTATTTGAAGGCTAATTTGACTGGTTATAAAAATTTAGCACATATACTTTCCTGGGTTTCTTGAAAAAAAATGTTCTTCTATTACCTTGAGTTCTTTATTGTGCTTGAGAATCATAATGCCAACTTACTTTTATTTTACATGAAAATTACTTGGTCTTTTGCTTGGCATCTCTGAAGGATTCTTTTCTCTCTATCTTTAAAGTCTGGAACTTTTACTATTCTATATGGTGCGTTGGTCATTCTGGTTCAATTTTTTCCGGGTGTAGAGTGGGTCCTTTCAGTACATATATTTAAGTATTTTTTATTTCCAGAGGCTCTCCTTATATTATGATTTTAAGTACTCTGGTTAATATTTTACTCAGTATTTTATTTCAGGCCTTTCAACTTTACATATATCGGGTTTTCTTTGCCTGTCTTCCATTTGCCCCAATTCATTTTATACCATTACTATGAAAATAATGTATTTAGATTGATGAATAAACCAATAACTCATCACTTGCATCTAAGTCTGAAAATATGTATATTATATTGCTTATGTAGTGATATATAAAGGAAGCCTTGTGACAGTGATTACATAGCTGGTTGATAATTGAAAGGTTGGTGGTGAGAACCCATCAACCACTCCATGGGAAAACAATGGTACCGTCTGCTTCTATAAAGATTATTGCGTTGGAAATTCCATGGCAGAGTTCTATGAGTTGGAATCAACTCATGATATAAAATGTTTCCGAGCTCCCATGTTTGTCTTTGAACTTTGATCAGATGGTACACATTCGATAGCAAAATAAATATTTGTAAAAAAACTGAACTTTTAAAATATAATGTTTACAGATATAGAAAGGAATGGGAGCTCACAACACACAGGATCCGGGGAATGGGAGTGGGAATAGTGATACCACAGAATAGTGATACCACAAAGGTAGGAGAAAGAGGGGGAGAGGAAGAGCGAAAGGGGGAACCAATAGCAATGATTGACACATAGCCATACATCCCTCGTTGGGGGAAGAACAGCAGGAAACATGGAGGAAGGGAAACCGCAGTTGGTGTGAGAGATGAAAATAATAGCAAAGTGCAATCTATCAGAGGGTTATGAGGGAGGAAGGAGGGGGGGAAAGAGCTGATATCAAAGGCTTAATCAAAAGTAAATGTCTAGAAAAGAATGCGGACCACACATGTACAAATAAGCCTGATTCAGTGGATGTATGGGTTGTGATAAGAGTTGTACAAGCCTCCCATAAAATGATATAAAAATGAATAAAATTATATATATATATATATATATATATATATAATGCACTCACTCGGATCTCGGGAAATTAGGTAATACCAAAGCTATTTGTGGACTATGGTTTGCCATGCATGTGACTTGATTGATGTTTCTGCCATTTTGATAATGAGAAACTATAAATGTACTCCAGAAAAGATAATCCAGGACAGAAAGAAATCCCTACAGGATGAGAGGAAGCAGGATAATACTCAAGAGAGGAAGTACCAGGATTTTCTGGATGTTGTCCTTTCTGCCCAGGTAACTCCAATTTCTGAGTTTATCCAAATAGCTGATCAATTATGTGGTTGGGTAGATCAATAGGACTTTGGTAATTTGGATAATAATCACTTGAACTGATGTGTTGGCCCCATGTAGTCTGGAGCAGAGGGAATTCTGCAATGGTGTCACCAAAAGGAGTCAAAAAGGCTAAATTTTAATAATTTGGCAGGATTGGGGAATGCCTTGGTAGAAACCCAATCCAAACTCATTGCCATGAAGTCAATTCCGACTCATGGTGACTCTGCAGGACAGAGTGGAGCTGCCCCTATGGGAGTCGACAGCTGTAACTCGGAGCAATGGTATTTTCAAGCTGCTGACCTTGCAGTTGAAAGCCCAATGTGTGACCACTATGCCCCTAGGGCTCCACAATAGTCCAGAGAAAGATAGGAAACGGACTAGTAGTATAAGCTAGTAATGTGAGTATGAGGCACAATAAGTCTCGATAAATCTAGAAGACTAAAGAAAAAACACTTCTAAGCTTGATTATTTGGGAGAACTTTTCTAATATAGCCTTTGTCATCTTTATGCCCTGGGGTGTGGTTGTGGCTCATACAATATGTTCGTTGCGATGAACTAAAATTGAATCTCCTGCTTGAAACCTTTTTTCCCCCCTTCTGTCAGACTGTTATTTTGGTTGGGACTTTAAAGATCTATAAATCAACTTTGCATAAAAATATCTCTACTGTTCTTCCTAGTCTGAAAATGAAGACAGCTTCTCGGATGCTGACGTGCGGTCTGAAGTGAACACATTCATATTGGCAGGGCATGACACCACAGCTGCGGGCATCTCCTGGCTCCTCTACTGCCTGGCTCTGCACCCTGGGCACCAGCAGAGATGCCGTGAAGAAATCAGGGGCATCCTGGGGGGTGAGCCTGCCACAATCTGGTAATCACGCCAAGCATTCAGTCCAGGCTTCTCCTTTATTCTTCTGGTGTTGAGCTTTAAGTTTGATCCAAAGGGAGACTGTGGGTGTAATGTTAGATTCAGTATCAGAAAATAAAACTTACAAAAGAAGTACAAGAAAAAAATGTTTAATGTAATACTCACAGGTCCAGAGTGGAAATTGTAGAATGCCTCAGTGCAGGGCCATCGAAGGATGCACTCAGGGTCCGGACAGCAAGGTGGGATCGTAAGAGAGGAAACTTGGTGATGTAGAGAATTACGAGTTGGGCTGGTAACCTCAAGGTCAGTAGTTTGATACCCTCGGTTGCTCCTCTGGAGAAAGATGAGGCTTGCTGCTCCTGGAAAGATTTACAGCCTTGGGGAACCCCCAGAGCAGTGTCTCTTTGTCCTCTAAGGTCCCTATGAGTTGGAACTGACTTGATGGAAGTGAGTTTGTTTTTCAGTTTCATGCACAGTGTTCAGAAGAAGTCTCAGAATTAGTGTATGCTGGTCTTATTAATAGGCCAGTTCAAAAAAATTTAATGCAGAAAAATAATAAAATAAATAAATAATGTGTGATGCATGAACGCAGGAAAAGGTCGACATTCTGGTCACAGACATCCCTATGGGGCATGGCGAAGAAGGACAATGAATAACGACGGCCATCGAAAGATTGGGGCGCAGGAGAGGTTCGAGGTGTCTGTCCTGGGTTATCATTTGGGGCATGGTTGGGTGGGCTAATTAGAGACTGGAGCTGCTGAGAAACAATGTGACAGGGGAGGAAGGGCCGTGTCAGAAGCTAGGTGGCAGGGCAACGAAGAGGAGTCATGGACATTGAGGCTGCAGATTGTGTGTGTCACATAAGTGGGCCGATGACCCTTGTAATCACAGTGATTCAAGACAGAGATATGTGGAAGCAGAAATACGTTCTTTTCCAAGAGGGCCTGCTATCCCTTTGTGTTTAGCTAAAAAAATAAAAAACACTCACCTATGCATGACCTGTTTCATTGCTCCTCCCATCAGTGAAGAGATGTACGATTTCTGTCACAAATGACTCTCCTGCTGTCAAAGGATCAGAAAGAAATACCAAACGGAGACTCAGACCAGTGCCTGGGGTGGGGAGGGAAGCACCAGATTCTATAGGCTAGGCTCGATACAACGAGAACATTTTTTTAAAGGAGAATTTGAATTTGTAAAATTATAGAAGTAATCACTTTTTATAAGAAAATATTTGTTTCCTATTATAATGAATGATCTTCTTTAATTCATTCACTGACTTTGGAAACACGAGGTAGTATTACCAACTCCCAATATTAAATTCCAACCTTGCTTTGGGGTGAATCTACACAACTCAAATATTGACCTTTCTCATTTTTTTAGGCCTAAATGTACAAACAAGGGAGAAATCTGTGCCAAGTGAGAAAGACAAACACCACAGGACATGATTAAAGTACTATTGAAGAAAAAACATTTTTATTACTTTATAATATCATCTTATAGTTGAAGAAATGTTACATGATACTCTGAAAATTTATAACTTTTCTCATCATAAAAACCACACTGAAGAAAGAACAAAAAACAAGAAAACACACTATAGTATTTGTAGAGTACTTTCTGGAAAAATGAGGAAGTTGTTCGGCTTCTCCGTTTGGCTCCATATCAACTCTTTCCTGCTTTGCTTTCAATTTTTCTACCCACACTGAGATGAAGAGAATTGTTTTCCTTTCCTTATGCCAAGGGTCATGCCAACCAAGACAACAGTTTCACTCTGGGGGTGGGAGTCCTGGGAAACACAAATCATTGAGTGCTTAAGTACTTACCACTGTTGGAATATGCGTCACGGGTGCTTCCAAAGCCAGGCCTAGAGATCTCCTCCCACCAGACACAACCTTGGAAAAAACATGGAATGCAGTCAACTCCGCCACCATGACTCAGGACTGACTCTTTGGTTTATTCTGGGCCTGAAGAAGAAAGAGTTCAAAATGAACACTCATTAGCGAAGAGCCCAAGCAAATTTTAAACGAGTAACCAGAAAGATCCATACTCGCAACAACTCTATAGGATAGAGGAGAACCGTCCCTGTGGTTTCTGAGCCTGTCAATCTTAACAGGAACAGAAAACCTAACCCAGTAGGAGTCGAACTGCTAACTCTGTGGCCTGAGTCAGAATTTACTCTGTGGCAGTGGGTTTGGTTTGAACCAGGAAAACAAATAGAAGTAGAACAAAGCAAACAGAGACACCAGTGAACATGGTCATTTTACTAAACCAGCCTCACGAGGGAGCGACTTTCTTCTTCTAAAGTACAAACGAGTATTTACTTCAAACTAACCGCGTGTCTTTGTTTGTTCTTCATCTTTGGAATCAAACGTTGAGTCCACAGAGTTACCACCACGAAATCACAAGAACAGTCATTCTCAGTTATTAAAATGGATGGTCTCATATGATAATGAAAAAAAAACACCACTAACTTTTTATCCATTTGAAGTTCCCCTGTCCATCCCAGCTCTTCTTTGAACCTGGGGACAGTACCAGGCAAAGGGGTGGTTGTGGACTTCTTATTGACCAGCTCTTCCTTTAACTCAGCAGCTACTGATTCTGACCTTGACTGAGATGGTCCCAAGAGGATGCTCACCTCCATTGCAGTCTCGGTCCTTCCTGTCCTGCACCTCCCTAACTCTAGGGAACATTTGTGAGATCATCTGAACAAATCCCTCTAAGCCATTTGATCTTATTTCAGATATGGAAGCACCTCCGTCATTCCCCCAGGTACTCCAGGAACCCAACAATTCTCCTTAAAAGTAGTTTTCCCTCTCTTAAAAGTCTTAAGCCTCTTCTCTTCATTTCTTTTTGCTGCCGTAGTTAATGTCATCGACTCAGTCTCCTTCACGGCCACAGTGACCCCTTCCACAACAGAAGGAAACACTGCCCTATTGTCCACTTCTGTGCCATCATGGCTGAGGATCAAAATAGTATGATTCATAGGGTGTCCCCAGGCTAATATTTGGCTGTAGATCTCCAAACCTGGCTTCTTTGTCTGGAAGCTCGATTAAACCTGTTGAGCATCGTTGTCAGACTTCATTTATTGATGGCTGTTAGCTGTGCCTGAAGTGCCCTGGCCAGAAATCAAACCTGCCTCTCTCCCATGGAAGGTGAACAATCACTGCCTCCCTTTTAAGCCTTAGGCATTCCTTCTACATTCTAATTTTGCATACTGAATAAAGATCTGTGGCAATCATTTAGTGCTACTATAAGAATAATACCACAAGTGAATGGTTTTAACCAACAGGTGTCTCTTTCTTGCAGTTTGTAAGGCTGGACTTCTGTCTCAATTCAGAATGTTGGCTGTGGGGCAGGCATTCTTTCTCTGTCAGCTTTAGAGGAAAGTCCTTATTTTCATGTCAACATCATGGACCCAAAGTTCTTTGGTAATCTTCATATATCTTCTCATCAATCTTACTCTGGGGGCTCTCAGGGTAAGACATCAAGTGCAAGACTCTTCTCTTCTTGGTAGCAGTGACGTCCTTCTCCTTTCTAATGGCACCTAATAGAGTAGCCCAAGGAAGGACTGGCTAAGAGAATTCTTGAAAACTGGCTCATATGCTCCCTCTTAAAATGATTGAATGGTGACCAGCTCCTTGTGGTTCAATGGCTCTGTGTATTCTTATGAGGATGCTACCTGCATTGTTCAATATTTTGTCCAAAGAATATTCAACATTGCAATCTGGAGGTTGAATTCATTTTTTCTGTAATTCTTTCAGCTTGAGATCTGACTGTGTTCTTTTTTGGTTTTCTAACACCAGGTTGAAAATATTATTATTGTAAAATGTATTATTACACATTTAATTCTTAACCTTGCTTTGCTGAGCTGCCCTCTGAAATTTTCTGTTCACCTCTTTTACTTTATGGTTTCTTCCATTTGCTTTCACAGCTCTACATTGAAGAACAAGTTTCAGAGACTCTTTTTTGTGTGTGTGGCATCACTGCCCTGGTGGGAGTAGGAAGCGGAGCCTTGCTCCTGGAGAGCTGCTGCTGGATTTGAACCGTCAACCCTTTGGGCTGCAGTGCCGCACACAACCACTAGGCCACCAGGGCTCAGCCCTCAGAGACTCTACTGACATTCACTTTGATCTTTTCTTTCTTTCCTGTCTTTTAATTGACAGTTTGCCTTCTTCATGTATGATATTCTTGATGTCATCCCACGGCTCATCAAGTCTTCTGTCATTACTGTTCCAAGAGTCAAATCTATTCTTGATTGAAATTCAGGTTATTGAAATTCAGGTGAGATATATTCTGAAGGTCATATTTTGACTCTCATGGACTTATTTTAATTTTTTTTTCAACTTCAGCTTCACTTACATGTTAGAAATTGATAGTCTATTCCACACTCAGCCCCAGCCTCATTTTGGCTGATAATATTGAGTGTCTCTTGTATCTCTTCCAACAGAGATAGTCAAGTTGATTCCTGTGGATTCCATCTGGCAAAGTCCACGTGGATAGTTGCCATTTATGTTGTTCAAAAAGGTATTGTAGGGCTGAGCCCCGGTGGCGTAGTGGTTGTGTGCGGAACTGCGGCCCACTGGGTTGGAGGTTCAAATCCAGCAGCCAAGGCTGGGCCTCCTACTCCCACCACCAGAAGGCAGTGATGCCCAAAAAACCCCAAAAAAAGGTATTACAATAAAGTGATTGGTCTTGCCCAATTCTATCAGCTTTTCTTCTGTCACCAAGCCATATTTTCCAGCTATTGTATAATACATAATAAATGCACAAACTGGATTTAACCTGGTGGGGCCATGTCCCAGAAACAAACTTAAAATAGAAACTTTACCAACTTTACCAGCAGGATATGAAGTCTGAGTTCCCTCTCTCCCTCATCCTCACAGGGACCACCTAGATGAGATGCCATACACCACAATGTGCATCCAGGAGGCTCTGCGACTGATCCCTCCAGTTCCTTCTATTTCCAGAGAACTCAACAAGCCCATGACTTTCCCAGATGGACGTACTTTGCCTGCAGGTCTTTGTGTTCTTTTCTTAAGTAGTTCCTTGATCCCAGGGATCACACTGATCAAAAACCAAAAGACGGTGGGTACCTTAGAAACCCACAGGGGAAGTTCTGCCCTCCCCTATACGTTCCAGATGAGCTGTCATCAGTTCAACAGATCGGTTCACTCAATGGTGGTGAGTTTGAGTTTTTGAGTTCTATGTGTGTGTAGTCATATTTTAAGCCGTGCCTTCATGAACCGCAAATGGAGTCAAAAGTTCACTGACAAGCCCCAGTAGGCACACGAGGTAAGAAACAGAGCTAGGGTTAGCTTGGAGGACACTAAGGTCTCTGGGTAGGTCATGTGGGAGTCACAGAGGTCATGTGACTTGTCATTCCCTTTGTGTGCCCAATGTTCTAGTACATTTTGTTCTTGTTGGAAAAAAAAAGACAAGATTTCTTATAGTCAGTACAGCTTGTCGCCTAGCGTCACTTTGTTAACAGATTTAGAATGCATTTACCAGAATTATTTTTTCTGGTAACCAAATAATCCTCAACTTCTCTCTCTTCTGTTTTAAATTTCCCTCTGAATTACATGGATGCTTACTTAAATTTTCCATCTTCCAAGTAAGAATAGCAGTATTGTGTCTCTTAATCTGTATGACTTCCGTTCTATTCTTATTCCCCCAAACCGTCTCCCATGGGTGTTTTACAGTCCATCACCACATGGTTTAAGTCATTTCTAGAAGTGGCAAACAGCATGAGTTTAACTTACCACTCTGACTTGATAACAATAGCTGCTTCAGATTGAATTCGAAATTATGGACAGCAGTGTTTTGAAAACTAAAGCACCAACTCAAACCATGAAGCCCCCACTGATAGCATCCACTTTCCTTGTTCAAGGAAAAGGCTTGGTGAAGAGGGTTACAGCAGGAGCCCACGGCTTGCTTTTTTATCCTGTACTCTTTTCTCCATTTCTTCTTTAGGAATGAATGTGGTTCTCAGTATTTGGGGTCTTCACCATAATCCTGCTATCTGGGAAAACCCAAAGGTATGACTATCTTCTCCAGAAATACTTTAAAGAACTAATGCTGTGACATGTACTTTGGGGTTGCTATGCATGAATGTGTCAATGTGATTAGAGGAAGTAGCACAAAGCTCATGAAAGTGAACAGAAAAAAACAGAAATGTAAAACTTTTCCATGCTAAGAAAATTGATCTCTTAATAATATTACCTTGAATAAACCAAGTGGCACCAGACAGCACGATTCATGCTAAATTCTCACAGTCAGCATTTTACTTGTACATTTAATAAGATTTGGTTACACCACTCAGCTGTCAGTTTTCATGCTTTCATGTTACTATAATGTTGAAAGCTATTCCACTGGAATTTCACATTCTAGCAGGGTCACTCATGGGGAATGGTTTCAATGGAGGGTCCAAACTATGAACAGCCTGGGAAGAAGAAATCTGTGGTCTGCTTCTGAAGAATTAGTCTCTGGGACCCTTCGGAGTGTCAGTGAAACATTGTCTCATGTAGTGCCCCTTAGGTTGGGAGGCCCTGAAAAGGCAACTGGGAACAAACTGTCTCCTCTAACCAAAGTCGACCTTGACAGTGTGGGTGGATCCTCACCTGTTAATGGGGCACGACTCAAAATAAGGAGAAACTTGCTGCTAAA
>PVJH01004480.1:76114-124781 GCA_004026705.1 Nesogale talazaci
AAGAAGAAGAAGAAGAAGAAGAAGAAGAAGAAGAAGAAGAAGAAGGAGGAGGAGGAGGAGGAGGAGGAGGAGGAGAAGAAGAAGGAGAATTTATGAGGGTAGAAATATAAGGGTATTGAAAGTCATCAAATATTAAATGGCATGTATAAAGTTGGTTATTCAAGGCATTAGGGAACTAGATTGGTATCAATAATTTTGAATCAATCATTTGATTTACTATGCCAAGAATGACACATTCAAGGGGACTCATGTCATATTTTAAGATCTGTCTTGATATGCACCCACCTGAAGGAGTCCTAGAAGGGACAGGTACTATAGTAAGGCGTGGTGGAGAAATTGGATGGTGCCCAGGTTGTCAACAATCTTGCCTGCGGTCTTGAAGACTTGTTTTCAAAGAAGAAGCTATCTAAGTGAGAGATCTACTAAACTCTCACGGAAGAAGCACACTAGCATCGATTATCCAAGGTTGGGATAGATAACCCAGCGCTGAAAGAGGGCATGGTATCAGAGCTTAGATTGTAAAATTCTGTTTAAAGAAAACTATGGATGGCAGTGGGAGCCCAAAGTATGTTTGAGGGATTGACACATGGAATAAACCTTTGGTAATTCCCCTCTGACCATAATTGAGGGATGGGATTAACCTGAGAATCTTAGAGAGACGTTTATAGATTAAAATAATAAACCTGACTTGAGAAGTTAAAACCTTATATAAGAAGGAAGAAAATGTTTTTTAAACGATTGTGGTGGTGATTGCACAATCCTGCCTGATATGAGTGAGTTATGAAAAGATATGTCCTAATAATATGATTTGTGGGCGGGGGGAAGATCTTGAAACACAATTTTGTCTGAGATAGAATATTATCTATATAGCTACAAGGAAGAACAGTCAATGCAACTATTTTCTTCTTTTTTTTTTTCCTGGCATCACTGGCCCCTGGTGGGAGTAGGAGGCCCAGCCTTGCTCCTGGAGAGCTGCTGCTGGATTTGAACTGTCAACCCTGTGGGCTACAGTCCCGCACTCAACCACTGTGCCACCAGGGTTCAGCTATAATGCAACTATTATTCAAAGTTGTACACCCACTTTGAATGCACTAACACCAAAAATCAAGAAATTGGATAATTCTACAAACTTCTTCATTCTGAAATTCATCAAGTTTGTAATCAAGATGCAATAATAATTACTGGTGACTGAAATATGAAAATCTGAAGGATCAATAGTTTAAAATAGAACCTTAGTGACAGAAACAAAGCTGGTGATCGCATGATAGGCTTGGGCAATTCCTTCAGTAAAAATGCCCTTTTCTCAACCACATAAAAGTGACTATAAGGTAGCATACACAACCAAATTGATTGTATCTGTGGGAAGAGAAAATGGAGACACTCCATATGATCAGCTAAAACAAGATGGTTTTGATTGCTGATATGCAAATTCAGATTGAAGTTGAAGAAAATGAAAACAAGTCCAAGGGCCACAATGCAACTCCAAGTATATCCCATATGAATTTCCAGAATATCTCAAGAATAAATTTGACACGTTGAACACTAATGACAAAAGACTTGACGAGCTGTGAGATGGCATCAATAACATCATAAATGAAGAAAGCAAAAGTTCACTAAAAAGACAGGAAAGAAAAACGAAAGTATATGTCATAAAAGTCTCTGAACCCAGCTCTTGAATGTAGAATTGATAAGGTGAATGGAAGAAATGATAAGTAAAAATAGCTGAATAGAAAATTTCAAAAGACAGCTCAAGAAGACAAAGTATTATAATGGAATATGTGAAGACCTGAAATTAGAAAACTAGAAAGGAAAAGCATTTTTAATATATCTTAGGCTGACAGGAGGGTGGGGGGAAATCCACCCCTTGAATAGCAATCTTGAAGGATTCTATGGGCAAAATGATGCAGGAAGCATCAAAAGAAGATGGAAGAAATACACAGAGTCACTATACCAAAAGTAACCATTCTGGATGTGATCCAGAAGCAATAATATGGAAAGAAGATGTCCAAATTGCTGAAGGCATTAGTAAAAAAATAAGGATCCAGGAATTGATGAAATACCAGTTGAAATGTTTTTGAAAAAGTGATGCAGTGCTAGAAAGGCTCACTTATCTGTGCCAATAAAATCTATATTTGTGCTCATTCCAAAGAAAAGAAGTCCAACAAAGTGCATAAATTATCCAGCAATATAATTTATATCACAAGCATGTAAAAATTTTGCTGAATATAATTCAAAGTTATTGCAACAGTACATAAGCAGTAAGCTGCTGGAAATTCCACCTGAATTGAGAAAAAGACGTGGAATAACAGCATTACTGATGCTAGATGAATCTTGGTTGAAAATAGAGAATGCCAGAAAGAAGTTTCTTGTGTTTTATTGACGATATAACATTTCAAAGAATAAGAATTCCAGAATGCATGAATTATGTTCATGGATACTGCCTGGTTGAAAGTCAGGAAAAGTGTGTCAAAGTTGTGTTTTTCCACTTTACTTATTCAATCTGTCTGATGAACAAATAAGGGGAGCAACTGGATTATATCAAGAATAGCATGGCCTCAAACTTTGAAGAAAACGCTTTAACAACCTGTGGTATGCAGATGACATAATCTTACTTGTTGAAGCCAATAAGCCTTGAAGTCCTGACTGATGAAGATCAAAGAACACAGCCTTCAGTATGGATTGCAACTTAATGTCAAGAAAATTCAAATCTTCCCAACTATGCCACCAGACAGATTGGATGAAAGATTGAAGTAGCAAAGATTTCATTTTGCTTGTAGCCATAATCAACTCTAATGGAAGCAGCAATCAAGAAGTCAAATGACATACTCATATTACATTTAGCAATTCTACTGCAAAATACCTCTTTAAAGTTTAAGGAGCAAAGATGTCACTTTGAGAAATAAGGCGCCCTGGATAAAGCCATGGTGTTTTCAGGCACCACAGAGGCATGTGGATGCCACACTGAATAAGGAAGACCAGAGAAGAACTGATGCTTTTGAATTGTGGTCTTGGTGAGGAGCTTTGAAAACACTATGTACTGCCAGAAAACAGACATTTGTCTTGGAGGAAGTACAGTCAGAATGTTCCTTAGAAATGAAAATGGAGAGGTTTCATCTCATGTATTTCTTTTTTTTTTTTTTTTGGGGGGGGGGCAGGGGGCATCACTGCTCTCCAGTGGTGGGAGTAGGAAGCCCAGCCCCACTGCTGGAATTGAACCTCCATCCCAGTGGGCCACAGTCCCGCGCACAACCACTACGCCACCAGGGCTCAGCCCTCATCTCATGTATTTCAACAATATTATCAAGAGGGGCCAGTTCCTGGAGAAGGCCATCGTGCTTGGTAAATCAGAGGGGCAACAAAGCAAGAAGACCCTCCAGAAGATTAATTGATACAATGGCTACAATACTGGCCTCAAGCAGAACGATTGTGAGGATGACAGTGCTTAATTCCGTTCCGTTCACCATGGGGCTGCAACAAGTTGGAGCCCACTTGAAGGTACTTCACAAAGCAAGCCAAGGATTGAGCTGGAAGATATGCATAGACAATCAATATATCCAAAAAATTCCAGCTTTCTTTTACTGTGTGCATCCACTGAGACAGTCAAAGGAAATAAATGACATTCAAGGTGGGAATTTGAGAAAGGTTAGATTCTTTCTTTTTAAATTTTCAAAATTGCGTCAGGATTTAGGAAAAACGAAATGAAGCAAATAACTAATAACCATATTACCAGTTTTAATGAACTCAGAATCTGGAAAGAGAGAACCATGGGAGAAAGGTCTTCAAATAGGTGCTGTGGCATTAGAAAGAACATGCCGTCTTCCGGAGGCCACCTGGTAGAAAAGAACCTGGAGACCATAGTACCCTGAACTCTGTCTCCTCTAAACCTCTCTATCTTCTGCCATAGCCTTTTACTAGCTCAATCCAACAGGAAACCATGTGGATCTGCGTGCTGGGACACAGATTGAGGGGGAGGATGGGAAAAATGAGACTCTGAAGAGGCAAAAGAAAGATGTGCAACATACCCGAGTAAATCAATTCAATGCCCTTGTTTGAATATTCACATGTACCAATGTTTCCATTTCCTAAGATTTAAGATCTGTTAGCCCTGGTGGTGACTGGTTGGGCTGCGATCCAGGTGGTCACAATTCAAAACCGCCAGCAGCTCCTTCAGAGAAAGACTCACGATGAGTCCGCTCTGACGTGATGGCAGGGAGTTTGAGTTTTTATTTGGTTCGTTGGTTTTATTTGTTTATATTGCAATGAGAAGACTGGGTCATGTCTCAAAGACAATTAATTTTGTAGTCATTGACTTGTCTTCCAAATGAGTGTTCTCTTACCCCAGAAATAAAAAATAATACCATAAAAGGTAAAATAAAAAGTAAAATTTGCTGAAGATCATCAACAGTGATTGCAGCAGTACATTGACAGGGAGGCTATAGAATACATTAACCATAAGTTTAGGCCAGATTCCGAAGGGAATATATACCAAGAGATGTTGCTGATGTCAGGGATATCGCTGATGATGGATCTTGCCTCAAAGCAGAGAATACTAGAAAGATGTTCACTTGTGTGTGTGTGTGTGTGGTTTTTTTTTGGGGGGGGGACATCACTGCCCTCTGGTGGTCGTGGGAGCTACCCAGCCTTACTCCCAGAGAGCCGCCGCTGGATTTGAACCGCCAAGCCAATGGGCTGCAGTCCCGCACTCAACCACTATGCCACTGAGGCTCAGCCCTTTCACTTGTGTTTTATTGACCATCCCAAGGCATCTGACTGTGTGGATCATGGCACACTGTAGATAGCTTTGAGAATAGGAAATCCAGAACACTTCGTTGTGCTTATGCTGACCTTGCACTTGTAAAAGGAAGCAGTTATGCAAGCTGAACAATGGACTGCTACATGGTCTAAGATCAGGAAAAGTGTGCCTCAGGCTTGTAGCCTCTCACCATACTTACTCAATCTGTCTATTGAGCAAACCATCAGCAAGGCTGGAGTCTACGAAGCAGAATGTGACAGCAGGATTTGAGGAAGACTTATTGACAACCTGCGATGTGTTAACCTTGCTTGCTGAATCAGGAGGACTTGAAGCCTTGCTGATGAAGATCAAGGATTGCAGGCTTCAGTATGAAGTGTAGCTTAATGTAAAGAAAACCAAAATCCTCACCATTGAATCAATAGGTAGCCACATGATTAATGAAGAAAAGATTGAAATTGTCATGGATTTTTGTCTTGTTTGGTACTGAAACTATAGCGAATAGGAATGTAAGCACTATTTTGGATATATTAGATTAAGAAAACTAAATTATTGAAATCAATTCCACCTGTCTTTTCACTCTTTAGAATGTGGACATCATAGGAGTTTGAGTTATGAAGTGTGCTGAGTAATAAAATAGCTTAAGAACAGTGTTTGTGGTCTTTATGGGATGGTGATGAGCGTTACTTCTCCATTTCAGGTCTTTGATCCCTTGAGGTTCTCTCCAGAGAATTCTGATCAGAGACATCCTTATGCCTTCTTACCATTCTCAGCTGGACCAAGGTGAGAGCAATTTGAAATGGATGAAAATACACCAAAGTATTTACTCCCTTTAGATTCGCAGCTCTGTATAATTTTTAGAACCTCATCTCCCCCTCTGCAGATCTTGGTACCCTCCTTAAAAATCCACTTAGTTCCTCAGGGAACATTGTCACATTCTACCTAGCTGTTCTTTAGCTAGCTGTCTTATAATGCAAGCTGTTGGTGACTTTGGGGCTCCTTTCAATCCACTCTTACTGCAAGAAAAACAATCTATTCATACCTCCAACAGCCACCTTGTCACAAAAGGACATCATATTAGAGTCTCCCAGTTCACATTATTGTAGGGAATAACGTAAATCTTAAAGTGTCAATAATATTTCATGTAAAGATGGTGCTTTTTTGTGGGCTCTAGACATCTTTTCCAGTATGAGGGTTTCAAAGGTGGATATATTTAAAGACAGGATGCATTTAAATACCTCTTTTCAAGTACCATTTTCTTTTCCTGTTATCGGCAGGGACTGCATTGGGCAGAAGTTTGCCATGATCCAGTTAAAGGTGTCCATGGCCTTGATCCTGCTTCGCTTCGAGGTGACTCCAGACTCCACCAGACCTCCCATCTTATCACCCCAGCTTGTCCTCAAGTCCAAGAATGGCATCCACTTGTTTCTGAAGAAAATACCCTAATGCTAGATCTCATGGTGCAATGATTAAATGTGTGTGGTTTTTAAGGTAAATTATCACTAAAGGTCTAAGCACTTGAGGAAGACTCCAAGGATACTAGGAGGAGCAGAGTGGGGTGAGGGGTCACCTCTGTGGACCTTCAGCTCACCCATTCACCTTTTAAGGTGACACAGGGAGTCACCGAGAGCTCTTTCTGCATGACATTGAGAGATTCCCAGGCCTTTTTTCTTTGGTGTGCCTATAATTAATGCTGCATATAAGAAACCTTGCTATATGACTTCTATATGCTCTTGTTGTTTATTAAAATACAGTTTTCAGAGTTGCACAAGCCATCTGTGAATGTATGCTCATTGTAAAAGCATTCTAGCACTAGAAAAGCGTGTAAAATAAAACTCTCACTTCATATAGCCTGGACCCTCTGCCCTTCTACTATCTTTCCTAAAGACCCAGTAATTTGGTATGAATTCTCTCAGGCTTTTTTCTATATGTCTTTAATTATTTATGCATGTATTCTAATAGATGGGATCATATCCATATGATCATAATGATATTGTTCTTGCTTTTTCACTTGATAAAATGTCTCCTCTTTCCTTACCACAGCCTCCTAATATTTTATAATGTGAAAGCAATGTGAATGATTGAAATACTCTCCTGCCACTGAAGGGACCATGGTGGTGTGGTGGGGGAAGCATCAGGCAGCAACCAGAGCTGGCACTCAAAACCAACAGCCTCTCTGGAAGAAAAGGACAAAGCTATCTGCTCCCATAAAGGTGACCGTCTCAGAAACCCACTATTATTTAAGCAGGGTTTTTGTAGTTTTTTTTAAACCTGCTTACTGATCATTTGTGTTTATCTTTATTTTGCTTTTGTTTGATTTCTCTGTACATCACTTATGCTAATTTTGCAAAGGTTGCCATTTTTTATTGATTCAGATGAGATCTTTGTGCACTGTAGATCTCTTGATTTGATTTTCCCATTCTTTTATTTAAAAGAAACAAACTGCATTAAGGATATCTTTTGCCACACAGAAGTTGTTTTTTAATTAATTTCATAAAGTAAGATATACAAACTTATTTATGACTTTTGACTTTGATTCTCCATAAGAAAATCTTCATTTGTAATTTTATAAAGACATTATACTTATTTTCCTGGTGCCAACAATTTTTGTGGAACTTGAAAAGTATTCTCTTAATGGTTTTCAAATTAATCATCCATTTAATATTTATGTGCCTAGTACATGTCAGAAAGAGAGTCTTGATAGTGCGGGAGTTCAACATCCATCGGCTAACCGGAAGGAAGGTCGGGGTTCCGCCTCCGCTGTCAGTCTGGATTATGACTCTTTGCCTGATTTGGGAGTCGGGGTTCTTCTTGCTTCATAAAATAAGTTTGTAGATTTGCTTTCCTTTTCTAGATTCTTTGTGTACAGTCTGAAGACACTCCTATTGCTGTGCAGGTCACAATATACACTGGAACTGATGGTTTTTAATATGACTGAATTATGGAAAAGCATAATATGCAAATTTTATCATGACAAATATTGGGGAAAATAAAAATAAATAGATTAAAAGTTTGTTCAATGGCCAAGAAAATAAGGAAAAATTCTTCTTACAGGAGGTAATCAAAACAGTACAAAGTTTATTTATATTTTCATCCATATAATGGACTGTTATGTGACCCATGAAAGGATGAATAAAAGTTACTGCATTGACTTGGAAAATTTTTCAAGTTGTACTGTCAAATGAGAAAAGTAAACAAAATATCTTTGTGGGTTATCTCTGAGTACTTAGATTTATTGTGATTTTTATTTCTTAAATTTATCCTACTTTTTTAAAATTGCTTTTTCTGTGAAGAAACTTTTACATAATCTTCAAAAATAATGAAATTTCACTTTTGAAAACAAGGACACTTTGGTGGTAATTTGGAAAGATCCATTCTAACCCTTGAATCTTCGTGGGTTGGTCACATGCTGGAAACTGGTTAAAGATGTGTGGTATAGAATGTTTTCTCATTTCAAAGGTCTCCTCAGGATACCAGAAGATCTAGTTGTATTGTAAGCATAAAAATAAGAGAGCCTGAATCTACATATGACCTCCTCTCTGGGTTACGGACAACGAGGAAGTGGGTGAAGTGACAGATTGGACAGTGTATGATGACAAAATAATGACAATTTGTAAATTATTAAGGGTTCATGGGGGGGCGGAGTGGAGAGGGAGGGGAAACATGGGGAGCTGGTACTGGGGGACTTGGTAGGAGGAGGATGTTTCGAGAATGAGGATGGCAATAAATGTGCAAATGTGATCTGCATACAATTGATGTATGTATAAGTCGTGTTAAGAGTTGTACGAGCCCCCAATAAAATGATATTGAAAAAAAATAAGAGAGCCTAAAATTTCTGCCTTCAAAACCAGGCTCAGCATTTCTCTGCTTTCTCTTTCACACAGGTTTGGGGGTGGGATTTTGGTTTTGTTGTTGTTTGGGGGTCACATTTTGTTCCCCTAGACAGAGAAGACATTTTTCCAGGGTTAATTGGGAGGAAGAAATATGTTTGTCACTTCTGAAAAATTAGCCACTGAAGATTTATGAATGACTACAGATCATTATCAGATATGATAACAGAAGATGAGCCCCTCAGATGTGAAGGCACTCAAAATACAGCTGAGGAAGAGCTGCCTCCTCCAAGCGGAAAGTAGAGCTGACCATATGACATGATGGAGTGGTGCATTCAGTGATGCAATCTTCACTGGTCAATGGGTTATTGTTGCTGTTGTTGCAGTTGTTAGACACCATCAAGTCAATTCTGACTCATAGTGACTCTATCTATGCACAGCAGAATGAAACACTGGTTTCGTGCCAATGGGGAATGATTCAAGGAAGAAATATCTGCAGACATTCATCAATATTTGTAATGCAGAATGTCTGACATGGATCTAGGTAAATTGGAAGTGACCAAAAATTAAATGGAGTACATAAAGATTAATATCATAAGCAGTCGTGAGATGAAATGGACTGGTATTAGTCATTTGAGTCTGATAATTTTTTGTTTGTTTCTTTTGGGGTTTTTTTTTGGGGGGGGGGCATCACTGCCCTCTGGTGGGAGTAGGAGGTCCAGCCTTGCTCCTGAAAAGCTGCTGCTGGATTTGAACCGCCAGTCCAATGGGCTGCAGTCCCGCACACAACCACTACACCACCGGGGCTCAGCCCTGAGTCTGATAATTTATAGGGTTCTTTTGGTCAGGCCTTTTTTGTTACACACTGCTATGTAATTTTTTAAATAACATATAAAAATAGAGCTTGATTAACAATCTGACCTGGTGGAATGAACTCCTAATGTACTATGAGACGAGATTTTCATCTCTTTGGGAAGTTGTCATCAATGGACATTTCACCGTTGTTGAAACTAGAGAAAGAGGACCAAATAGTTCCTGCCATATCCCATTGTCCAAGTCATTCAAATTAATAAACACTCCTACAATAGTGTCCAGACAATTTCAATGAAAATTCATGGCCAGAAAAGGGACAGGTATGCCTGTCTTTGAGACGGTGATTTCACACCTGTTGACAAGTAAAACTAGTCTTTCGGGGGAAATGCTTAACATTATTTATATGGGCTCCCCATGGAAGAATCTGCCAAGTTTTATCTTGCTAATCATGCATTTGGCTTGCAAATCAAAGTTTCTTTGCTAATCAAGTTTCTTTCCAGACCTTAGTGACCCTAGTTGGGTGCTATAGGCTACCTGAATTTTAGATTTTGTCTTTTTGAGATGTACACCATTCTTCATAGACCACAGCCGAATTATGTGATTTGGAAATCCCACTAAGGCAACCAGCTTTCTCTTAAACACACATGTTGTAAATCAATGGAATATTCCTTTGGACTTAAAGATGAAACACCCTCGTGTGCAAAGAAGCCTAAGACTGCCATCCCATGGTCACAGATTTGGTTCAAATCTCTCGCTTTTGAGCTTGCCCAATAACTGACTACAAGCTGGCTTTATACTTGCTAGTTTCATACGTTCTCTGCTTTGGGTGGCATGTCTTAGTATGGAGTGTTACTGACGCATTTGCCTTTTGTTTTCCTAAACAATGTTCACTTGCACTCCTACTTCATTCTTCTTTCTTAGCACTGCTTTGCACACCTGAGGTCTCTTTTCTTTCCATCTAAGTTAGTGATTCGTTTCCCCATCACTTTAAAGAATGATGTTCAAACCTAGATCAGATTCTATTGTCTTGATCAATTGCTTTGGTATTGACATTTCCCCACTGATAGACGTATTCCTACCCATAAGCATAGTACATTCTTCCATTACTTGGGTTTCTTTTGACTTCTTGGAATAGTGCTTTGTAGTGGTCCTTGCATAGTTCTTTTGTCTCTCTGGTTATGCTTATTCATAAGTATTTTACCTTTGGGGTAGTTATTGTAAAGGTACATATTTTTTATTTCCATTTTAGACTTCTCTTTCTTAGTATAAAAGAACCCAACTTGTTTTTCTATATTGATCTTGTCCCCTGACTCTTTGATGAATCTTTCCATTAGGGACAATTATTTTCTCCCTGAGTCATTGAGATTTTCTGCATATAGAATCATATCATCGGCAAGCAGAGCTTTATTGCTTTGCCGAATTGGATTCCTTTTATTTCAAAATGCTCCAGAAAGCTGACGAAGCCCTGGAAGCTCTCACTTGCCTATGCCAGGAAACTTGCAAGACAGCTACTTGGCCAAATGACTGGGAGAGAGCCATATCAAAGCAACCCAACAGAATGCTCAGATTATAGAATGATATTATTGAAATCACACACAAGTAAATTTTTGCTTAAGATAATCCAACAATGATTACCAGTGGGACTTTTACTAGGAACTGCTAGGAGTTCAAACTGGATTCAGAAGAGGATTTGGGAAAAAAGGATATAATTGCTGATGTCAGTTGGATCTTGCTTCAAAGCAGAGAACACCAGAAAGATGTTCATTTATGTTTCATAGACTATGCAAAGGCATTTGACTGTGTGGGCCATAGTAAATTGTGGCTAACTTTAAGAAGAATGGGAATTCCAGAACACTTCATTGTGCTCATGAGGAACTTGTCCATGAGTCAAGAGTGAACAGTTGTGTGAACAGAACAAGGACATACTGCATGATTGACAATCAGGAAAGGTATGTGTCAGGTTTGTATCCCCTTGCCATACTTGTTCAATCTATGTGCTGCACAAATCCTCAGAGTAGCTAGATTATTTGAAGAAGAGTGTGACATCACGATTGGAGGAAGGCTTATTAACAACCTGCATTACTCAAATGACACAACCTTGCTTGCTGAAAGTGAGGAGGACACGAGGGTCCACACACCTGGACCAATAGACGGCATCATGATAAATGGCAAAAAGCGTGAAACTGTCGATTCCTGGAGCTTCGTTGAATGTAGTGTTCTATATATGTCTACGAGGTCAGGTTGACTGTGCTATTTCATCCTACAGCTTTCTACATCATCACTGCCCTGGTGGGAGTAGGAAGCCCAGCCTTGCTCCTGGAGAGCTGCTGCTGGATTTGAACCACCAACCCAGTGGGCCACAGTCCCGCACACAACCACTAGGCCACCGGGGCTCAGCCCCCATCATCCTACATCTTTGTGGACTTTCTTTCTAGTTGTACTGTGCTTCGAATGTGTTATATTAAAATCTACTTTTATTAGAGTTGTCTAAGTCCCTGTTAGAACTTTATTTATATATATTAAGACTCCTTCATTGAGTGCATACATATGGCTTTATGTATGACTCTTATTAAATTGCCCCTTTATGGTTATATAATGTCCTTATTTCTTATTCCATTTTTTTTGTGTTAAAGTCTATGTTCCTCAGAAATTACTATTTTCAAAACTTCTTTTTTATTGCCCTTACCTTGATTTTTTTTCAATATTTTTGAAGTGTAGTCTTTCTATGTTTGTATCTAAGGTGGCCTCCTATGAAAAGCATATTGATGGCCCTCAGTGAAACAGAAGAGGGGTAGCTGATACTGCTCTGAAAAACACGTGAAGGCGACATGACTCCTTGCCATGTAATTGTGAGAAGAAGAGTTTGTCAAACACCTGTCTAACTCCACATGAATTTCAGCGCCCTAATAAAATTATGTGTCCTTTTCCTATTTAGAAAATTTCCTAGGAGATAACTTTGAAAGATTAAAAGAGATTTAAAATTTGATAATGATTCCTCCAAAAGAGTGTAAATTAAGAAAAAAAATGGGAAAGCAATTGACTCAATTTAGAAAACAACATTAAATGACCTGTTATTCCCATCTCTAACCCTTTCCTCAATTGCTTAAGAATCCCCAGGAGGGCTGAGCCCCAGTAGTGTAGTAGTTGAGTGCGGGCCTGCGGCCCACTGGCTTGGCAGTTCAAATTCAGCAGCAGCTTTCCAGGAGCAAGGCTGGGCCTCCCACTCCCACCAGAGGGCAGTGATGCCCCCCTCCGGAAAAAAAAAAAAAAGAATGCCCAGGAAATTTTTATTTTGTGTTCATAAATAAAATCCTATCATTTGTTTTGCTTTCTTTTATCTTTATGCATGTATCTTAAATACCAAACTAATCCTACTACTTTGATGTCAACTTTGTCTTCATGGCTATAACCAGACAAGATCATTGTTTATAAAGTGTCATTTGAACTGACACTCAGTGCTTTATTTAATTTACCTTTATAAATTGCATACAATTTGATTAGTTTAAAATAAATCTGCCTATAAAATCTGGGTTGTTTAAAGGTCCCTGGTTGTTTTGTGTTTTCTTGAATTATGAAGTCACAAGATACGGCATCCTCTATGTAAAGGAAAAAGAACAATGCTGACTTTTTTCTTACGGAAATTCTGAGTCTGAGTTTCTTTCTATACAGAACTATGCCTTATGTCTTCTCTGACAGTCTGCTTGTATAGTGGCTTCAGAAGAATTACAACCATGGATTCCCAATACTGAACTTGTCAACTAGGAAGTAAACAATGACTTGGGAAACTATTCATCATAATAAACACTTCATTTATTAAAAAAACAACATATTTATGGCTTTGCTTCATATAATTTTCTGTGCTCTGTTCATTTTGTTGGCAGAGTTTCATTTTCTTTGTTGCTGTTGTTTTCATATTTAATAAATCGTGATTGCTTTCCCTCTTTTTTATTTTGATGAAGTTTATTAATCGTATACCTTCTTCTTTATTTCCAAGTTTGTTTTTGTTTTTTTTTTAGGCATCACTGCCCGGGTGGTGGGAGTAGGAGGCCCAGCCTTTGCTCCTGTGGAGCGGGAATTGAACCTCCATCCCAGTGGGCCGCAGTCCCGCGCACAACCACTACGCCACCGGGGCTCAGCCCTATTTCCAAGTTTAAAATAATGTGTTCAATCCTGAAGATTACATGGCTTCCTCTTTATTTTGAAGTTCTGTCGCTATACCATTTAGGGAGCCCTGGTATTGTAGTGGTCATGCGTTGGGCTGCAATCTACACAACTGGCAATTTAAAAACACCAGCAGCTCCCAGGGAGAAAGACTGGATTCTCTACACCCTTAAACAGTTACACTTTCAGAAAGCCACAGGGAGTCACCGTGAGTCATCACTGACTCCAAGGCAGAGAGTTTGGTTTGGGTCTGTAAGTATACTATTTATTCCCTTAGTCCCTCTTTTTACTCTTTAACAACCTTTGCTTACAAATGAGTATGCGAGGATCCCTATTTCAGTCTTGTCGGTTTTTTTCACTTAGAGTACTTCTATGTTTTGGTTGACTTCTGAGTTGTGTTGTCAGGTATGCTAATCTCAGTTGTCCACTGCGATGGGTAGGTTTGTTATGCCAACATGGCCACAGAAGATTGGTGGGTCTGTTGTGACGGCACGGTCAATGAACACGCGGGATGAATTGAAGGGCAGAGATAGGAAGGGCTCAGTGAGTCCCGCCCTCTCTCTTGCTTTCGGATCTTTGGACCAGAGAGCTACTTTGTTCGTCCTGTGCCTCGACCTCCAAGCAACGCTCCCCGTGGGACACCTAATCATGGACTGTGTTTCTGTGAGTTGAGGTTCCTTCAAGCCCTGCTTCGCCACGCTTCTGGGATAGACATCTCTTGAGCTAGGGACTGTTGGACTCTGTCATCTGGCTGACTGTTGGCAACCTGCTCTGCTGTTTGCTGCCTGTGACCAGATAGCCTGGATTGCTCTACAGAGGACTACTCAGCGGCCCTCAAGACTTGAAGGACTGCCAGTCTTCTATTTGTCTCACGCAAGTGAGTTGCACCGAGCAATCTGTACTCTTTATAGATAATTAACTGTTTCTTTCTTATCTTATATACCTTTCTCTATATATAAATATATAAAAAAGAATTACTAGTGTCCTGATTTTTATTTCTCTAAGACAACCCTGCCTGACACATCCACTATTGTTGGTTCTCTGCCAAAAATACTTTTAATATTTTTTCTAACCAACACGAAGTTATAACTTTACTAGACAATATAAATTTCAAGCCAAACGTCATTTACTCTTTTGAAAAACCATAAAATTAAAGACTCTAGCATTTCTCATAAAGTTGCTCTAATTTTTGCAACTAATTTCTGTTTAGTTAGAAATGTCCTGATTTTTCTGTCATATTTCAGAAACCATTTTGCTAAATATATAATTTTTGGTTGACATTTATTTTTCTATCAGAATTTTTTTGGTATGTCATCCCACTGCCTTCTTGTTGGCATGGTTTCTGCCAAGAAATCAGAATTAGTTGGGGTTTTTTTTAATCATTTTATTGGAGAATCTTACAACTCATCACAATCAATACATACATCTATTGTATTCAAAGCACATTTGTACATTTGTTGCCATCATCATTCTCAAAACACTTGCTTTCTACTTAAGCCTTTGGCATCAGCTCTCATATTTCTCTTCCCTCTCCACGCCCCCTCAATCATGAACCCATGATAATTTATAAATTATTGTTTTGTCATATTGTTCACTGATGTCTCCCTTCACCCACTTCCCTGTTATCCATACCTCAGGGAGAAGGTTATATGAAGATCCTTGTATTTGATTCTCCCTTTCTACTCCACCTTCCCTCCACCCTCCCGGTATCACCACTCTCACCACTGGTCCTGAAGGAATCATCTGTCCTGAATTCCCCATATTTCCAATTCCTGTCTGTACAGCCTCTGGTCTAGCCAGATTTGTAAGGTTCAACTGGGACCATGATGTGGTGAAAAGGAAGCTTTTAAGAACTAGAGGAAAGTTGCATATTTCATTGTTGCTACACTGCACCTTGACTGACTTGTTTCCTCCCCATGACCTGTAAAGGGATGTCACTTCACCTACAGATGGGCTTTGGGTTTCCAATCTGTACTCCCCCCTCTTTTATAATGATATAATTTTTTAGTTCTTTGTTGCCTGATACATACCTGATCCCATCGACACCTCATGGTCATACAGACTGGTGTGCTTCTTCCATATGGGCTTTGTTGCTTCTCAGATGCCTGCTTCTTTACTCTCAAGCCTTTCAGATCCCAGATGCTATATCATCTGATAGCAGGGCACCATCAGTTTTCTTCACCACATTTGCTCATACACACATTTGTCTTCAGCAATCAGATCAGAAAGGTGAACATAATGTTCTTGCACTAAGGAAGTACGTGAGTAGAGGTCCAATGCCCATCTGCTGTCCTAATACTAACCCTGTAAGTATATGTACGTAGATCGATTTCCCCATCATCTATTTAAATATATTCACCTATGCACATGCCTGTATTTAGACCTCTATAAATGTCCTTTACCTCCCAGTTCTTTCCTATATTTCCTTTTACTTCCCTCTTACCCCACTATTACGCTCATTCTTCATTTGGATTTCAGTAATTTCTCTTTCTTACATTACTCTTGATCAATCCCTATCAGGCCTCTCAAACCCACCTTTTCACTTATTTTTAATCACTTGTTTTTCCCTTATCCTTGGGTTGGTCAACACCACCTTCTTTCCCCCACCTCCCCATCTCCCATGTCCCCCAAAACCATCAGTCCCATTGTTTTCTCCTCCAGTCTGTTCATCTAGCCTATCTTATCTAGATAGACTTGCAGAAATAATAATATGTACCAAAAAAACAGGACATCATAAGATGAGGCAACCAAAGAAAACAAAATGATGACAACAAGAAAGCTCAATGTCTAGAAAAAATATATAAATAAGTAAAAAGATTAAAATAATAACAAAAGAAGAACTTGTAAATAGTCCAAGGTCTGTTTGTTGACATCTAGGAGTGTTCCCTGGATGAGTCTGATGGGGTGCCACACCCTAGCCCCATTGGCATTCCCTCGGGGACTCCATGCTATGTTGTACACCCTTAGTGGTTTGCCTTGGCGTGATGGAGTGAGACAGGGTACAATCCAGACCGTTTCTCCTCTGTTGTCCCTGTAGGGTCTTGTGTCAGTGAGAGATGCCATGATTCATAGTGGGGCTGGCCATATGGTCCTGTCTGTACATTGGCTGTGGGAATATCATCCTCAAGGCTCAGTGGTCCAGGATGCACTCCATTCTCTCTTCCTCTCCCTTCATTTGTTCTTGTTTGCTCTGATCAGGCATGTCTCACTCCCCAAGCTGCAGCTTCAGTATTGACCTCCAAAACAAATTCCCCTGGGGGACAGTTGGCTGTCCACATAGTTGGGATTGTGATTGGGCCCTCAGACCTCTCCACTGGTTTCCCACTCCATGCCATCATGCTGCATTCACATCCTAGATCATGGAGTTTAAGTTTGGTCCCTCTTTTCCTGTGGAGATATAAACAATACTCTCCCCTTGGGTGGGTTAGTACCCCATTCTCTACACATCACCATCTTCCCCCACTACCACCACCACAGTTGGTTACCATATGTAGATCTGGATTTGATCTGACCCTGCCATACCACCAGGGCCTCCCCCCCCAGGAATTTCTGAATACAGTAGCTTTATTCCCTAAGCCCCTTTTGCATTTTTTTAAAGCTTACCTCAGTGGACTCATGTTGTACATTTTTTTTTGCACTTGTCTTACTTCACTTAGCATAATTTCCTCCAGTTCTTCCCATTGGGTAATGTGCTTCATGTGTTCATCACTGCTTTTCAGCGATGCATAGTACTTCATTGTATGTACGCATGTACCACAGCTTTTTAATCCTTCATCAGTTGATGGAAATTTGGACTGTTTCCAACTCCTTGCAATTGTGAACTATACTGCAAACATTAGAGCACAGATGTCTAGTTGTGCTTCGTTTCTTGCCTCTTCTGGGTATATACCCAGTAGGGTGATTGCTGTGTCATATGGTAGCTCAATTTTTTTTTTGGGGGGGGGGCATCACTGCTCTCCAGTGGTGGGAGTAGGAGATCCAGCTCCACTGCTGGAATTGAACCTCCGTCCCAGTGGGCCGCAGTCCTGTGCACAACCACTACGCCACCGGGGCTCAGCCCGGTAGCTCAATTTTTGTCCTAGATATGGCCAAATCAATTTCCATAGTGGCTGTATATACCTACAGGTCCACCAGCATGGATGAGAGTTCCTGTCTCCCCACAGCCCTCCACCACTTGTTGCTTTCTGATTTTTTTAATTGGACTCTTTTTGAGGGTGTTAGATAGTGTCTCATTGTTGTTTTGATTTGCATTTCTCTTATGGCTAGTGAACGGGAACATTTTCTCATGTTTATTGGCCATTCGGATTTCTGTCTCTGTGAAACTTCTGTTCAGGTCCTATGCCCACCTCCTTTGGAAGCTATTAGAGTATTGTAGGTTTTAGGAATAAGACCTTTATCTGATGTGCCATTGCTAAAGATGTTTTCCCAGTCTGTCTGCTCTCTTATTACTCTTGGTGAATTCTTTCAATGTACATAGGTGTTTTAACTTCAGTATATCCCACTTGTTGATTTGTGACTCATCTATGTTTGCATCCTTCCCTATTTCTGATAGCCTATGTAATCCCTGTGCCAAATTTCTCAGGTTGGTCTAATTCCCTCATTGATAGCCCTAATAGTTTGAGGTTTCACTTCTAGGTCTGTGATCCACCTTGAGTTTATTCTTGTGCATGGTTCATTTTTCTTGCTTCACTTGCTTCATTTTTCTGCAGGCAGATATCCATTTTTCCAGTACCACTTGTTGAAGAGGGCATCTGCTTCTCATTCGATATTTTTGGAGCCCTTATCAAAGATCAGTTGTCTGTATGTTGATACTTTTATTTCTGGGTTTTCAGTTCTTTTCCATTGGTCTGAGTATCTATCTTTATGCCAAGACCATGCTGTTTTGACCACTGTTGCCGTATAATAATAAAGTCAGGTAAAGCAAGCCCTCCCACTGTGTCCTTCTTGAGGAGTTCTTTGCTAATTCTGGTCTTCTTCCCTCTCCAGATGAAGTTGGTAATCATTTTTTCCATTTCTTTGAAGAAAGATGAGGGTAACTGTATCAAAATTTCATTGAACTTATATAGTGCCTTGGGTACAACTGACATCTTTACTATATTGAGTCTTCTGATCCACAAGCATGTAATATTCTTCCATTTGTTGAGGTCATTCTTGGTTTCTTATAATTGTGTTCTGTTGTTTTCCTCATATAAATCTTTTGTTCTTTTAGCCAGGTATCTCCCTGTATATTTCAATTTGTGCTTAGCTTTTTGAAGGGAAGCACCTTTTTATCTCTTCTGTGATCTTATCCAATGTGTACGGCAGTCTGATAGACTTCTGTTTGTTGATCTTATATCCTGCCACTCTGCCATACTCCTCTATTGCTTCCAGTACTTCCTTTGTAGAACTTTTGGGATTTTCCATATATAAAATCATATCATCTGCAAATAATGATAATTTCACCTCTTCCTTCCCCAGGCAAATAACTGAATTCTTTTCTTTGCCTTATGCTACTAGCTAAAACCTCCAGTATGATATTAAATAAGAGTGAGGACAAGAGACATCCTTATCTCATCCCCTTTTTCAGTGGGATTGTGTTTGTCTTTTCTCCACTGACTGCCATGTTGGCTGTTGGTTTTTCATATATAGCTTGTATTGTCTTGAGGAATTTTCCTTCCATTCCTATCTTCTTGAGTGTTTTAAAGAGGAATTGTTGTATGTTGTCGAATGCTTTTTACACATCTATCAATATTATCATGGCTCTTATAGTTTTCCATGTCAATGCGGTGAATGATTCTAATGGTCTTTCGTATGCTGAACCATCCTTTTTTCCCTGGTACAAGCCCTACTTGGTCACATAGTTAGTTTTATTGGGTCTCCTTTATAGAAACTTTTACTTTTTGCCTAAGCTATTTTCAGGAATCCTTCCTTGTCTAGTTTTTAAAAGTTTGATTATAACATCCTTTGGTGACTTCTTTTAAGGTCTATCTGTCTCGAGTTGAATCAGCATTTTAAAAATGTGTCTTCTCTTTTCTATATTGGGAAAATTTTCTTCCGACTACCTCAAAAAATTTCTGTGTGTCTATTATTTTGGGAGGATTTTTGTTTGCTTTATGGTTTCTAGTGGTTTGTTTGCTTATTTCTTCCTGATCTGGAACTCAGATCACATGTAAGCTATTTCTCTTGAGAGTGTCTCACATAACTCTAAGGTTTCCTTAATTTATTATTGCTGTTGTTCTTGTTCTTTTTTGTATTGTTCCTCTAACAAAGTAGTATTGAAAGATTTATCTTCAATCTAAAAAATACTGTTGTGGTAGTTAGGTTTATTGTAGCAAGTAGGGCAATCGTGCCACAGGACAGAGGTTAATCAGGGCACAGCTGGATGGGAAAACAACTGAAATAAAGACAGCCAGCATCCCATCTCTCTCTTGCTCCCTGGTGATTGGACCAGCGTGTTGCTGCTATAGTAGTTCTCTGCCTCAACCTGTGTGCTACACTACTTGTGGGTCAAGTCAACCCATGGATTGTGGATTCTGGTACCATGCTTGAGTTTGAGATTCTATCTGGGCCTGCTTCACTAAGCTCCAGAGCTACTGACTCTTGCTGACCCACCATGCTGCCTGTTTCCTTAGAGCAGACTCTACCTGCCTTTCCTGAGGGGATACTTAGTTGTCTGCTTATACCTGGACCTTATACCTGGAAGCCCACATGAATTGAAGGACTTCCAGTATATTAACTGTCCCAGGAAAGTGAGTTGAACTGAGCCCTTTGCATTTCTGTGTGAACTAATTAGCTATTATATTCCTTCTTGCTGTTTAAACCTATATATATGTGTGTGTGTGAGTATTCTGGTTTTGTTTCTCTAGAGAACCCTGCCTTACACAATAGCCTTCCAATGATTCAGTTCTATTCCTTTGCTTTTTAAATACATTATCTCTTCCCGATCTTAGTAATAGCCTTCTGTTTTTCTCTTGTCATTTTTTGTATGGCTTCTGATTTTTATTTGTTTTGTCAGCTTTGCAGTTTTTCCTGCATTTTTCTTAAGGTTTCTTTTCCTGTATTTTTCTTGATTTCATCTGCAGCTTCCTCAATCTTTCTCTCGTCATTGGAATTATCTACATATCATCTTTTGGATCCCTTATCGGTTCATTCCTATGTTACTTCTTCTCAAAAGGGGTTCTTTTTTTCCATTTTTATTTATTTTTTCCCAAAACCTTCTTCTTGGGAGATAACACAGAGATCGTATCATGCCATCGTTCGATCACACCAAGCAGTATTGTACAATTGCTACCACAATCAGTTTCAAAATAGTGTCTTGTTTCCTGAACTCCTTGCTTCTCCCCTCTCCTACTGTGCTCTCCAGGAACCTGGATTCTACTTCCTGTCACCATAGGTTCATCAATCCCAGGTCTCATATACAGAAAAACATATAACAAAAATTCAAGAGGACTATCCCCAGTGACAAAATGCATCAGAGCTAAATCCCAATCTGAAGGGGGGGGGGGGAACCAAGAAAATGTATAAAACATATTAGGCCTACTGTGTATGGGAGAGATCAACTGACAAATAATTTGCTGTTCAAGTCGAGTTTATCATTTTATCTTCTATGGTCATCTCTCCAAAGTACTATGCTTTGAAACCAGTTTATTCCCTTTCCTCCATTAGGTACAGAGGATAATCATAGTCGTTCTGCAAACTAGAATCTCCCAATTTGGGCTTGATTACTATCTTCTCCTTTGACTTCAGATTTCATGAGTTGCAATCCTTTAGTTGCTGATGTGGGAGGGCTTCTTCCATGTGGACTTAACTGAGCATCTATGTTAGATGGCTTCTTGTTTGGAAACAATTCTTTAAGACCTCCACATGCTATTTCAGTTGATAACTGGGCATCAACAAATTTCTTTGCCACACTTTGCTTTAACACCCATTGTGTCAGTCCAGGTAGACTAGAGGAACAAATTCAAGGACACTCATATAGATATAAGGAAAGGGTTTATATACAAAAGGAATGTGACACTAAGAAGGCATCCAATCCAGTCCAGTACAAAGTCATAAGTCCGATATTAACCCATATGCCTGAAATCAGTCTACAAAGTCTCCTTCTGACTCATAAACTCACAGGTCAGTGGGTGCAGAATCCCGGTGCTGGCAGGGGTCTCCCCATGGCTCCTCACTTCCAGGGCTCAGGGTCCATCAACAGCATGCCGCTCCAGCTTCAGAGGTCTGGCTCCACCAGGGCAAAGCCGTGTGGTCTCTCCACCGGCTCCTCCAGCTTCTCGGACGCTGCCATCTTGTCTCTTCCATGACTCATCGCCTCTGAGACTAACTCCCAACAACTGGGGAAGATAGCTTCTCATCTTAACAAGGGAAATATCGCGAGATTTCCCAGAAGTCTCAGGAGAAAGCCATGCCCACATAGAGGCTTCATTGGCTACTCAATGACTATCTCCAGATTAACAGGCCTACATTTAACAGGCCTACATTAACAGGCCTCCACCCCTACATTTCAATCATAAAATTAACATAAGCACATGACTGCCACACCCATATCTTCCACTTTTCCTTTCTAAGAACAAGTATTGGGCAAGGCTATGATGTAAGAACAAGTTGTTTTAAAATTAGAGCTAGGACTCAGTGTGAGTCCAAAACCGTTCCCAGATCTATGCCCTTTGGGGTGGGGGCTCCCTTTATAGACTGCCTTGCCAAGTTATGGTAGAGAGCCTTATTCATCACCTCCCTGGAGCATAAAGATCTTCCATTAATATTGATTAGCCCCTGTTTTTTAAAAGAGTTGAAAGAGGGATGTTGGGCCAAAGTAGATTAACTCTATATCACTATAGCTGAATTATTCACATACAGAACAAATTTTTGTGGCTGGAAGCTTTTTACACAAACAGTGGAAGGTCATTGTCAGGGAAAACTTACAACAATATTCACTGAGAATGGTGGTCACAGGAGTACTGGAATCATATCTATCTTATTAGAGCATATGGGATATTGATAGAATAAGTCAATGATTGTCCACTACTGACAGTTATATTCATGGTATAGCTGCATCCTGAACAGCATGGATTTTCCTAAGTCCTTAGGTTACAGGTGTGTTTGAGGTAAGTTCACCTCACAGAGTTTCCGCTTTAGAGCTCTCTCTCTCTCTCTCTCTCTCTCTCTCTCTCTCTCTCTCTCTCTCTCTCTCAACAGAAACTGTCTTTTGTATCCAAGACATTGTGGAGATATTGTATCTATATTTAGGGATTAGATGTTTGTTGTACATTCTTAGACACTCACCCCCTGACTTCTGGAAGATGTGTCTTAGAAGGTATCTAGGGTCTGGACACTTGGTCTGGAAGGAGTTCTTTGAAGCCCAGAAAGTAGCTAAGAATAAGACACCTGGTTAAGAAAGAAGTTTCTGTCCACCCAGGGGTGACTAGAGATAGGATATCAGTTTGTCCTGTATGTTCAGCATGAATGAAGAGGTGAAGTTCAAATAGTTATAATAGTGGAGAGAGTATACACTCAGTACTTGATCCACAAGAAAGCACCTCCAACGTCAGGCTTATCAGGAACTATGCAGGGGGTACGATCAGCTGCTAGATAGGTGAAGGTGGGACCTGATCAGGACAGCGTGAGGGGTTAAGGGACTGTTCACATCTTTCTATTCATCAACCATTAGTGTTCATTTATGTGTCATCCAGGGCAAGCATGGAAAATTACTAGGTTGCTTTATCAAATGAACACTGCTTATAAAATTCCAAAATGGCTGTGTTAGGTCTGCTGATAATGCACCTATCCTGTCTGTCTCTTCTCTCTCCACTTTTGTTCAGCTTCTTCTTCTAGGAAGCACCCAATCCACTTCTCTATCCTTTCCTCTCAAATTCAGGGTTCCAGGATAAACATCGATATCTGTTTCATTTGGCCTTTCATCGCTTTGCTGTAGAACATCCCCTGAGTCTGGTATCTTGCCGGAGTCCTTGGTTGGTTTAATTTTTTCTGAAGCAATATGTCTTTTGAGGACCAGATAGATGAGAACACTAAATAACTTGAGAAACTGTAAATATGGAAAATCAATTTCAATATTAGACCATAAATAATACAAATAAACTATACAGATTCCAAACTGTAGAAAACAGAACATTTTAAAATGGGAAAATCTCAGTACATCACCCCCTAAAATGTGCAGAAGGAAAAAAAACAGAAACATAAAAGAAAAAATAACCTTAAAGCATAAAGTTAGATAATAGAAATATAGAAGATATCAGTAATCAAAGAGTGGATAGAATAAATTCATTTTGTAGACTAAATTTTAAAATACCAACTAAGGGCTACCTAGAAGACATTCCTAAAACACAAGGGGGTGTCCAGGTGGCACAACAGTGATGCACTCAGCTGCTAACCAAAAGGTTGGCAGTACAACCCCCCTCAGGGGCTCTGTGAAAGAAAGGCCTGGTGATGTCCTCTTCTGTAATGACTACAACCAAGGTACTCTAGGAGACAGTTATGCTACATCATAGAGAAGCTGCTGTGAATCAAAAATTGTCTTTAATCTATTCCAATTCATACTGATCTCAAATATGTAGGAGAACAATGCTCCATAGGACTTCCAGGGGTTGATTTTGCAGACATTTCACCAGATCCTTCTTTCACCAGATCACCAGATTTTACCAGATCTTTCTTTCCAGGACATCTCCAGAGAGAACTGAACCACCAACCTTCCCACTAGAAACTGAGAGCTTAACCACTTGTGTCACAAGGGATTTCACTTAAAAAGATGATAAACATGTTCCAAGAAATTGCTCAAGACAGAGTGGTGATGTTGCTATGACGCAAACTCTCGGTGCTTTTTAAACACAATGTCTAAAAATGAAGATGTGAAAGATCTGACTCACTAGGAAGATTGAAAATGCTAAGGACATTTTCAAATAATCTAAAAATACAAAGTGAAAACTAAGAAAATAATAGGCTCACCATTTCAAAGCATCTTACTCAAATATGACTAGACCTAGGACTAGTAAAGCTATAGAAGGTTTGAACTACAAAATTGCTGACTTAATCAACTATGAAGAACAAAGTGCCTGTGTTACGCCAGGTTGACTCGAGAAACAAATCTTACTCATATTTGTGTAAGAAAGAGCTTTACATTTCAGGAAAATTCCAACCCAATTTAATCCAAGTCCATAAGTTCCTCTTCATACCCAAGGAGCCACACGCAATGACGCTGAATGCAGGAATATTACAGACTGGTGGCTACAAAGTCTTGTGGATATGAGGGCGGTGGACAAACCTCCAGGGCTCTGGCAGGTCTCAGGAGGACTCACCAGAAGGAAGTGAAGACTGAGAAAGAGATCCCAGTGTTAAGCTGTGACCTGATTGACAGACTAGATTTCACCCAGACACTTCTCTTTTTTTCATACACTTCTATATATCAAGTTGACATGAAATTAAGAAACTAACAGAATGCCTAAACATTAGGAAGAATTCATCCTTTTTTTTTTTTTTTTTTTGGCATCACTGCTCTCTGGTGGTGGGAGTAGGAGGCCCAGCCCCACTGCTGGAATTGAACCTCCGTCCCAATGGGCCGCAGTCCCGCGCACAACCACCACGCCACCGGGGCTCATTCATTCTTATAGATGACATTTACAAAGGTCGAGCACACCCTATTCTATAAATCAATATACAAATAGCTCAAAGCATTTATTTAATACAGGCTGTAATCTTGGACATAATGCAGCCAAGTCAGGAGCCAGGAGCCTATCTTCCATTCACCCAAGCACCTGGAAAGTCTTAAATTATAATTTACATAATTAACAGTATAACAACCTGTTCCAGTATGCAAGTGTCATACTTGGATTAGCAGCCAGCATATGGCAGCCCCTGAAAGACTCTCATTTATCTGCAGCAGACACATTCATTCAGTTAATGTTTCAAGGAGCTGTGCTAAGGGTCAAATTTTCCTCAAGGACCCCTAAAGCTGAAGGAAAGAAAATAATAATTCAGCTGTCAAGTAGTGTATCAAAAAGTGTCTTGTTAGGTATCACTGAATCCATTTGGACTCACGGCGACTATTTGTACAACAGAATGAAACTACCCAGTCCTGCCCTATGCTCATCATGTTCTTATCTTTGAGCCACTGTGCCAGGGTACGTCATTGAGGGTCTTCCTCTTTTTGGACTTTCCCAAGCATCATGCCCTTTCCCAGAGATGGATTCCTCCTGAAAGCATGTCTAGAGTACATGAAACTGACCTCTGTCCTCACTCCTAAGGAGAATTCTGGCTGTCCTTCTTCCAAGGCAGAATTGTTTGTTCTTCTGGAAGTTCGCAGTACTTTCAACATTCTTTGCCAACACCACAATTCAAATGCATCAATTCTTCTCTACTCTTCTGATTCTTTCTCCAACTTTGACAGACATAAAAGGAGATTGAAAATACCACGGCTTTGTTTGGGTGCTTCTTGATTCTCAACCTCAATGTGACCTCCTTGCTCTTGGACATTTTAAAAAGGTTTGGTGCAGCAGATTGACCCAATGCATTATGACATCTGCTTTCTTGACTGCTATAAGCATTCATTATGGATCCAAGCAAAGGTAAACATTACAACTTCCATCTTTTCTCCATCTATCATGATGTTTTCTACTGGCGCCATTGAGACAATTTTGTTTTTCTTTACATTGAGTTGCAATCCAGATTGAAGACTGCAATCCTTGATCTTCATCAATAACTGAATCAAGTTCTCACTTCCAGAAAACAAGACTGTGTCATCTTCATCTCAGGTTGGTAATAAGCCTTCCTCTCATTCTGATGCCACATTTTTCTTCATTTAGTCCAGTTTTTTAGGTTATTTCCTCAGCAAATACATTGAATAAGTAGGGTAAAAAGATACAACCTTTACTAATTTTAAGCCATGCAGTGTTCCCTTGCTACATTTGAATAACTGTCTCTTGGTCTATCTGCTAATTAGATTGTCTGTCAACTTGATGTCAGGCAGGTCTGTATGCCAACTGTACGTAGGCATGGATCCAATCTGTCAAACAGGTGGCAACCTAATAAGACCTCCTTTGGGATATAACTTTTTTATAAAAGAGAAAACATCCTGCTCCATTCTCACATCCGTTACAGTGGGTGCGAGCCACGACGTCCATCTTTCCTCCGTTTATCATCATCTTTCAGCAAGCAAGGTCTACCATTTGCACATCCCAGGTTGCTAAGAAGGCTTCCTCAAGTATCCTTTCACCACTTACTTAATCTGTATTCGGAACAAATGACCCTAGCAGGTGGCCTATATGAAGAAGGAGGCATGAGGATTGGAACTATGAGTGGATTTGTTAATAAATAAATCCATGTTCATTTAAGCTAAACTTCTGAGTGGCGATAAAAACTGAATGCAGATGGTTAAAAAAAAAGAGAGAGAGAGAGAGAGAGAGAGAGAAAACAGGACTTTTTCCCTTTTCTCTGCTCCTTTGCCCTCTCTAATTGCAGACCCTGTGGCTGCCACCAGGGACAGCCCCATTTGGGTTGCCGATCCTGGGAGTCAGTCTTTAAGCTGTTGGTGCCCCGCCATGATCCATGCAACTCTGCACCCATCAGTCCATCTCCTCTTTGTTTCTACTTCACCTTTCTGTGTCATCTGCCTACAGCTATGTGAGTCTGAAAAGGGTTTGGGCTGACATCAGACCCATGGTCTTGAGTTGAAATGGGTTGAGATGTTTTCTTGATACAAAATTCTTCCTTCTATATATGAGCGTTGTCCCCACCCTCCAAAGAAAAAAGGAATTTCACAGGGTAAAGCAGAGCTTTTATGGTACCCATATTTCCCACTAAGCAAGCATCAAGCAATTCGGTCTGAGTTAGTGTAACTAGTGGCATCACCCGGGAAGGTTTTCTCTGGTCACCATGAATTTTTTCATAAAAGCAGTTTCATGTGAACCTCATTTTCATTGCTTGCCGATTTAAGAGAACAGTGTGTGGCTATGAAATTTTGTTTCCTGCTCAGGAAAAAATGCCTCAGAAACTGTTGTGATGTTGACCGCAACCTGCAAGAACAGTCCCTTAGGAAAAACTCAAGTCCATCAAATTTCTGAACAGATGAAAATGTCAACTCATAATGTATCATAAGAAGCCAGCTTCTGATCCATACCTCACGGTTCAATAGATGCAGTTGTACAGTGATAATTATTAATTATCATAATAAGGATATAGAGGACATGAGAGAGAGAAATCATAAGAGTTAGACATTTATCACATCAGGGTAACATGCTCACCTCCGCCCCACTTGGTGGTCCATGTGGAGAGAAAGTAGGGGAAGGAATTACAGGATAAGGGAGGCGCCGAGAGCGTCCGGCGCTTAGGGGCAAGAGAGGGAGGCAGGAGAGAGAACGAAAATTAATTTTCCCTGTTTAAATAACCTTATGGGGGACACATGAGCCCTATCATCAATCAGGACATGTAGCAAGAGGGGGGCTCTATTAAGGGCTATATGGTGACAATGGCTTAGGGATGCCTTCGTGACTAAGGGGAGAAGGATGTGATAAGGGAAGACCTCAGACTCCTGGGGGTAGATAACAGGCCTGCCTTGTTAGGAATCATTGACAGTGGCTCTTGCATCCCACCCACAGGCCTCAAGAGAAGCGAACCATCATCCTAACAGTAGAGGAATCAGCTTTACAGTGAGTCATGCAAAGACCTCAGATAACTGGGAGTTTCAGGGAGAATAGCTAACAACTTGCACACTAAATGTTGATAAATAGCTTTCTTAATATTTTGGAGTATATATTTGTGGGAAAGTCCAGTCTTCATCCCACAATAATGCATTTAGAGTTTGTTCCACCAGGTCAGACTGTTAATCAAGCTTTCTATTTAGAGGTTCTGGGAATATTTTGTAACAGTGTGTGACAAAAAGACCTGATTTGTGGCAGATGGAGGACTGGTTTTGCCACCGTCACAATGCACCTGTTCATGCAGCCATCTCACTGCACCAGTTTGGGGCAAAAAAATGCATCTCTTATATTTTGAGTTATATTTGATATGTGATGTGAGGTGTAGGTTCAGCTATATACTTTTGTGGAAATTTGTTTGTTGTCATTTGTTTTGTTTTGTTTTTTAACAGATTCTTTAACATGACACCAAAATAGCCATCAACAAAGACAAAGTAGGTAAATGAGCCCTCACTAAGAATGAAAACTTTTGTTCATTAAAGGACATAACCAAGAAAGTGAAACGATAGCATACAGATTGGGAGAAAATTTTAGGGAAGTGTATATTTCTGGATTTAAATACCGATATGGGTGTAATATACAAAGTACATTGATATGGGTTTAATGTCAAAATTTAAAGAGCTCCTAAAATAGAACAAGAAAAGAACACCACTTCAAAACAAAACAAAACCCAGGCAAGCCACTTGAACAGACACTTTGCCAAAGAAGAAATGCAAATGACCAGCTGGCACACCAAGAAGATACAGTGTCCTTGGTTATCAGGAACCACAAGTCTAACCACAGAGAGTTGCCACTTCACAGACACGCAACGCAGGTACCTCTGACTAAAAGAAATAGAAGAAAAACAATTCTTGGGGGAGATATGGAAAAATCAACGCTGTCATTCCGTGTTGGCAAATTTGTAAAATGGTGCTTCCACCGTGGAAAAATTGTTCAACGGTTCTTCCAATAGTGAAGCACAGACTTGCGACTCGACATCCCTTGACGGCAGCACTGTTTCATTGTTAGATGTCATGGAGTTGGTTCTAACTCAGAAACATGCACGGTCCGGCCGTCCTCACAACCGCTGTTGAATGTGTCTGAGCCCATTGCTGCGGCACGGCATCATCCATCTCCTTGAAAGTCGTCCTCTTTTTCACTGCCCCTCTACTTTACAAAGCGTAATGTCCTTTCCCAGGGACTGGTCTCTCCTGATAACATGTCCAAAGCATGTGAGATGAAGTCTCACCATCCTCCCTTCTTTCTTTCTTTTTTTAAATCATTTTATTGGGGGCTCATGCAATTCTTTTCACAATCCATACATACTTCCATTGTGTCAAGTACTTTTGTACATATTTTGTTGCCATCAACATTTTCTTTCTCCTTGAGCCCTTGGTATCAGCCCATTTCCCCCCTCCCCCACCCTAACTCATGAACCCTTGATAATTTTGTGTGTCTCTCTCTCCTGGAGTGTTCTCTAATCAACAAAAAAAACAGAAATTGGTGAATACTTCCTCCTTTATTCCCTTGGACAATCTTCCTTGAGATGGAGTTTTTATATGGCTTGTTGGACACTAACTCTTTTTTTAAAATCATATTATTGGAGGCTCATACAACTCTTATCACAATCCATATATATATCCATTGTATCAAGCACATTTGTACATTTGTTGCCAGGATCATTCTCAAAACATTTTCTTTCTACTTGAGCCTTTGGTATCAACTCCTTATTTTGCCCCCTCCCTCACAAACCCTTGATAATTTATAAATTACACCCATTTTCTGTTGTAATCATTGTGATCGGTTCATCCTTTCTCCCACTTCCCCTTACCTTCCTGGTATTGCTTCTTTCATTGGTCCTGAAGGATTTGTCCGTCCTGGATCCCCTGTGTCTCTGACTCTTATCTGTACCTGTGTCCATGCTCTGATCTAGCCAGATTTGTAAGGTAGAATTGGGGTCATGATAGTGGAGATAGGGGTAAGCATTAAAGAACTACAGGAGAGTTGTACGTTTCAATAGTGCTATACTGCACCCTGACAAGCTCGTCTATGCCTTCTGACCCTTCTGTAAGGGGATGTCCAATTATCTACAGATGGGGTTTGAGTCTCCACTCTGCACTGCCCCTCATTCACATTGATATGATTTTTTGTTCTGTGTCTTGGAGGCCTGATACCTGATCCCATTGGCACCTCATGATCACAAAGCCTGGTGCACTTCTTCCATGTGAGCCTTGTTGCTGCTCACTATATGGCTGCTTATAATTCTTCAAGCCTTTGAGATCCTATGAACTTTGATATCCAAGCACCATAAACTTTCTTCACCACATTTGCTTATGCACCTATTTTGTCTTTGGCCATCATGTCGGGAAGGTGAGCATCACAGAATGCCAGATTATTAGAACAAAGTGTTCTTGTGTTGAGGGAGTACTTGAATGGAGGCCCAATGTCCATCTGCTACCTCAATACTTAACATTTATGTTGATCTATAATAGATCTATTTCCTTATCATTACTTATAAATATATTTACATATGTACATGCCTGTATTTAGAGCTCTACAAATGTCCTTTGCTTCCTAGTTCTTTCCCCTGTTTCCTTTTACTTTCCTCTTGTCCCACTATCATGTTTAGTCTTCATTCGGGTTTCAGTAGTTCCTCTCAGCTATTCTGCCCTGATCAAACCCCACCCGTCATCCTATACTCTCCTCACCATCAATTTTAGATCACTTGTTGTTCTCTTGTTCCTGGGTTGATTAACACCCCTCTTTCTTTCCCCAGTGGTGCCCTCTCCCATGTCCCCCAGAACCACTAGTCCCAGTGTTTTCTCCTCTGGATTATTTATCCATCCTAGACAATATTGAGCACAAAACAAAACAATAAAACAAAACAAATAACAGCAACCAAAAAATGACAGAAAAAGAAAAGCCTATCCATAATTCCAGGTTTGTTTGTTGATCTTTAGGCGTGTCTTTCAGTCCAGAATGATGGAATGCCAAACTCTAGCCCCGAAGTCTATTTTTCATATTCCCCGGGACTTCATTGCTTTGCTCCCCTTGCTCTCTGTTGCACACCTTAGTGTTTCACTCAAGAGGGATGGAGTCAGATAGAGCACAATTCCTACACTGTGCCTCCAGTATTGTCCCTTGTAGCGCTATGGATTGGTGAGGGATGTCATGTCTCATGGTGAGTTTGGCCCTATGATCCTCTATGTTCATTGCTGCTCAGAGCAGGAAGAGCATCCTCAGGGCTTGGTGGGAGTAGAGTGTTCCACTCTCTCTCCTTCCCTCTTCATTTCATCCTATGTACTCTGATCAGATGTGCCCTCTCCCTGAGCTGTAGCTTCAGTGTTGTCCTTATGAAGTAAATTCTTCTGGGGGGAGGGGGCAGAGTGTCCACATGGTTGGGATTGGGACCACCCTGCAGACCTCTCTATTGGTTCCCTGCTTCATGCTGAATTGTTGCATTCACGTCTTGGCACACCGGGTTGAAGTCTGGTCCCTCTCTGTAGAGATATAAACAATACCTTCCCCTTGGGTGGGTTAGTGCTCTGTTTCCCTGCTACCCATGTCTTTTCCTTCTTTCTTTCTTTCTTTTCCACTCCTTTTAAGTTGACTGCAATATGTATCCCTGAATTGTGTCTGTCCCCTGCCATACTACCTGGACCTCACCCCAAGAATGTGTGCATACAGTAGCTTTTCCTCTATGTCCCTTGTGTTTTTTAAGCTTAACCTAAAATTGCACTTTTCCTTTTGTGCTTGGCTTACTTCGCTTAGCATAATTTCCTTCAGTTCTTCCCATGCAGCGTTGTGCCTCATATGTTCAACACTGCTTTTTAGGGATGTGTAGTGTGTGTATGTGCCACAGTTTTTTAATCCTTTCATCTGTTGATAGAAATTCGGATTGTTTACAACTCTTTGCGATTGTGAACTGTGCTGCAATGAACATTGGAGCACAGATGCCTGGCCGTGGTTTGTTTCTTGCCTCTTCTGGGTAGATGCCCAATAGAGGGATTGTTGGGTTGTAGGGTAACTCAATATCCATCTGTTTTAGATATCGACAATAGATTTCCATAATGGCTCTACATACCTACAGATATACCTCACCACAGTCCCTCCAACACTTGTTTCTTTCTGATATTTTGAATCGGGCTATCTTTGAGGGTGCTAGGTGGTATCTCTTAGTTGTTTTAATTTGAATTTCTCTTATGGCTAATGATTGGGAACATTGTCTCATATATTTATTGACCATTCAGATTTCTGCCTCTATGAAACTTCTGTTCAGGTCCTTTGCCCACCTCCTCAGTGGGCAATTAGTTTTTTGAAGCTGGCAAAGTACTGTAGATTTTAATATTAAGGCTTTTGTCTGATGTGTCATTGCTAAAGATGTTTTCCCAGTCCATGGGCTTTCTTATTTCTCTCTTGGTGAGTATTTTCGAGGTACACAGGTGATTTATCTTCAGTAAATCCCAGTTGTCAATTTGTGACTCCTCTGTGTTTGTATCCTTCCTTATTTCTGATAGCCTATATATCCCCTGTGCCAAGGTTCTCAGGTTTGTCCCAATTCCTTCATTAATAGCCCTAATAGTTTGGGGTTTTACCCCAAGGTCTGTGATCCACCTTCAGCTTATTCTTGTGCATGGTGTGAGGTAAGGGTCTTGCTTCATTTTTCTGCAGGTAGATATTCATTTTTTCCAGCACCACTTATTGAAGAGGGCATCTGCTTCCCATTTGATATTTTTGGACCCTTATCAAATTTCAGTTGTCCACATGGTGCTCATTTTTTTTTGTTTTTTTTTAGCATCACTGCCATCGGGTGGGAGTGGGAGGCCCAGCCTTGCTGCTGCTGGATTTGAACCTCTAAGCCAATGGACTGCAGTCCTGCACTCAACCACTATGCCACAAGAGCTCAGCCCATGGTGCTCATTTTGTTTCTGGGTTTTCCATTCTTTTCCATTGGTCTGAGTATCTGTCATTTATCAATAGTACACTGTTTTTTACCACTGTGACTGTAGAGATGCTAAAGTCTGGTAAGCAAGCTCCCCCACTTTTTTCTTTCTTCTTAAGGAATTTCCTGATAATTCTGGGATTCTTCCCTATCCATATGAAGTTGGTTATCAGGTTTTCCAATTCTTTGAAGAAAGATGATGGTATTTGTATCAGGATAACATTAAACTTATAGTTCCTTGGGCAGAACTGACATCTTTGTTATAGTCTTCCAATCCACGAGCATAACATTAAACTTATAGTTCCTTGGGCAGAACTGACATCTTTATTATAGTCTTCCAATCCACGAGCATATGAGTATTCTTTCATTTGTTGAGATCACTTTTGGTTTCTTGTAATAGTGTTCTGTAGTTTTTCTCATACAAATCATTTGCTTTTTTAGTCAGATACATCCCTAGATATATCAATTTGTGCTTGACTATTGTGAAGGGTGCTGCCTTTTTGATCCCTACTTCCGCGGTCTTGTTCAATGTGGATAACAATCTGATGGACTTCTGTTTGCTGATCTTGTATCCTGCCACTCTGCCACTTTCCTCTATTGCTTCCAGTATACCCCTTGTGGAGCTTCTGGGATTTTCCATATATTTAATCATCTGCAAATAGCAATAGTTTCACCTCTTTTGAAGTCTTTTCTTTGCCTTATGTTGTTAGCTAGAATGTCCAGTAGGCTGTTAAATAAGAGTGGGGACCAAGGGCCTCCTTGTCTGGTCCTCTTTTTCAGTAGGATTGTTTTCATTTTTTCTCCATTGACTACCAAGTTGGATGCTTATTTTTCTTATGTAGCTTGTATTATAGTGAGGAGTTTTGCTTCCGTTCCTATATTCTTCCGTGTCTTAAACAGGAATTGGTGTTGGATGTTGTCAAATGCTTTTTCCAAAGCTATCGATGCTATCACATGGCTCTTATCATTTTTCCTGTCAATGTGGTGAATGATACTCATGATCTTTCATGGATTGGACCATCCCCGCATCCCTGGTATGAATCCTATTTGGTCATGGTGACCATCCTCCCTTTAAGGAAGATTCTGACTGTACACAGCAGAGATGTGTTTGTTCATTTGGCAGTTCATAGTACTCTCCATATTCTTCAGCCACGCCATAATTCAATTGCATCAATTCTCTGTGGCCTTCTTTACTCAATGTCCAACTTTCACATGCATAGGAGATGGCTTAGAATACCATGGTTTGAGTCAGGCACCCCTTAGATTTCAAAATGACATTCTTGCTTTTCAGTCCTTTAAAGAAGTCTTGGACAGCAGATTTACCCAATAAATACAATGCACAGTTTGATCTCGTGACTTCTGTTTCCATGAGCATTGATTGAGGATTCAAGCAAGAGGAAGTCCTTGACAGCTTCAATCTTTTCTCTGTTTAACCATGATGTTACCTACTAGTCCAATTGTGAGAATTATTGTTTTCTTCACATTGAGTTGAGATCCCTACTGAAGGCTGCAATCCTTCATCTTCATCAGCAAATACTTCCAGTCCTCTGCACTTTCAGCAGGCAAGTTTGTGTCCTCTGCATATCCCAGGTTTAATAAGCCTTTCCTCTAATCTTGATATCACATTCCTCTTCCTGTAGTCCACCTTCCCTGATGATTCGCTCGGGATACAGATTGAACAGATATGGTGAGAAGACACAACCCTGAGGCACACCTTTCCTGATTGTAAACCACGCAGTGTGCTCTTGTTCCCTGTGCACAACTGCCTCTCGATCCATGTACAGATTCCACTTATGTATAACGAAGTGTTCTGGAATTTCTATTCTTCTCAGACTATCCATAGTTGGTTCTGATTCACACAATCAAATGCCTTTGCATTCTCAATAAAGCACAAGGAAGCATCTTCTGGTATTCTTTGCTGACATCGGCGATGGCATCATTTATTCCATGTCCTCTATCAAATCCAGCTTGACTTCCTGGCAGCTCCCTGTCCATGTACTGCTGCAACCATTGTTGAGTCATCTTCAGCAACATTTTAGTTGCGTGAGATCGTGTTGAAATTGCTCTAAAAGTTCCCTATCCTGTTGGGTCACCTTTCTTTGGAATGAGTACAGATAGGAACCTCTTCCAGTAGATTTTCCTGGTAGCCATCTTCTAAAATAGGACAATTATTTATTCCCATATTTCAGAGGTAAGACATAAGTGAGACGTGACTCCCTCAAGGGCAGACAAGAAGCTGGTTGTGGAGATGGGACTGAACATTCCTCTCCTGCGTCTGAGACTCACAAGAGAGATGTCCCTAGAAGCTAGAGGCTCCCTGGAAAACTGTAGAGTCAGACTTAGCTGGGATCCTGGAACAAATCACACTGCGCACTCCTGCGGCCACCACCCCTTCTTCCCATCAGCATGTACAGATTAACTTAGCACTAACATCAAGTGTAGCTACAGTAGTAAAAAGAAGCGACGTAGCAAGGCGATAAAGATGTGAGATATTCATTCATCTTTGCTCTTTAATTACTTACAGGCTGATACCATCCTGGGTCTCTCTGACTTCCACTGGATGGAATTAAAAAGAGGGGTTTGGGGCTGTGACTGGAGAGCAAATACTGGCTTAATGCTCTGGGATGGATGTAATTGTCTCTATTTTAAAATGAGAAGTTGGTCATTTGCATAATTAAGTGGTCAGGCTGGAATTTTGCTTAGCTCTATTCGGTCTAAAGTCTTCCCACATAACACCCCCCCTTGCCACAGATTGAACCGCCTCTCCCAACACTGCCCTCGCCTCCACTTAGCCTCTGTGGTTAAAGCTTCATGAGAAAATGTGACTATTCCACGCTGTGTACTTCATCCCTTTCTTGAATTTATCTTATTGGCTCCCCTTTCCCGTCTCTTTTGCTTAGATAATTAGCCCTGAAGAAAAAGCCTGAGCCAATCTTGCTGCCACCGCTCTATCCATTAGGGTCACTTCCAAATACACATCTTTCCAGAATTCCTATTAATGTCTATTCCTTTCAGACCACCAGCCTGGCCAGCCACGCGTCTGCATAGATGAAGGGAGAGTTGCTGATAGAACCAAAATCTTTCCAGGCACTTGTAAACTCTGCCATCTGGTGGTTATTGTAGATATTGCAGGCCATACACAAAAAGAACAGGAACACAGGAACATAGGAAGCTTTTTTTTTTTTTTTTGTGGGCATCACTGCCTCTGGTGGTGGTGGGCACTACCCAGTGCCACTTCTGAGAGCCGCCGCTGGATTTGAACCGCCAAGCCCACGGGCTGCAGTTCCACACTCAACCACTTACACCACCAGGGCTCAGCCCCCACAGGAAGCTTTTAGAAAATGTCTAACCTCTAAGTCAAACTACAATCCTAGGAACTATTTAAACTATTTAAACTGTAGTATAACAGTACAATGTTATAGTACAATTAGTGTAATGAAATACAACTTAATTCAATGCTTGCAGAAACACATAGAGAGTATGTGACTTACAAAATTCACTGACACAGAGTCGATTTTGAACCATAGCAATAGGATAGGGCAGGGTAGAGATACCGCTGTGGGATTCTGAGACTGCCAATCTTGACGGGAGTAGAAAGCTTCAAAGTTCCCCCTCAGAGAGGCTGGGATGTCAAACAGCTCACCTGGAGGTTGTAGCAGCCCAGGGCGCAATCCACACTGCCACCAGGACTCCCAATATCTTACAAGGGTCTCAGAAGGCTCATATTCTTCCATGGAATGAATGCCTTCCTGGGGATCAGTCCTGGAGTAGTCATTGCTGCATGGATTTAATGAAGAAGCACAATGGTCCTTGTCACCCAGCTCTCGGCAGTGTATGAGTGCAAAGATCCATGAGAAACAGCCAAGGACCAAGCCTTTCCACTCTTGTCTAAACTGTGACATCAGGACTGCAATGGAGGGGGGGAAAGCCTACTGGGCTTCAGGGAAGGAGAGGCTGAGGCTGTGTCTTCAGGTAAATAGGAGTCCCACTGGTTCAGGTGATCCATATGATAAGCCTAGGTCGACCTTGGTTAGCCAGGTTGCAGGCTAATTCCAGAACCCACCAGTTAAAGAAGCAAACCAATTTTGGAGAGAAGGCAAACCTACCTTTAAACATAAGAGGAATAACTGCACTCAAAGTGTGTGTGTGTGTGTGTGTGTATACACACACTGCCCAAAGAACATACACATCTGCCATAGAAGAAATACAACCAGAATGCTCATTAGAAGAATGGTGAGACTTCAGTCGACTTTGGACTCAGGGAAGCCTAGTCTCTAGAGGAGAACATCATGGTTCTAAAAGTTGAGGCTCAATGGAAACTGAGGAAATCTTTCCGATTGCCATGATACCCCAAACAGCAGACTCAATGACAGCAACCATCATGAGACGGCATAAGACAGAGCGACGGTTTGTTTTCCGTGGGCGATGTGCTCATAAGTCAGAGGTGACATGGCACCTAACCGCAAGCCCGTTTTCAATGCTCTCACCTGGACCAGGTGGCAGGCATGAGCTGAGGGTAAGCGCTGGTTGTGGGCCGGTGGCGCTGCGCCCACAGTGTGCCACGTTGCAGGACCATTGTGCCCTGAAAAGTGTTACAGGAACAGGCAAATAGGGGCTGGCGAGGCACAGAACCAAATCTTGTGGCCATCTTGTGGGTGTTCAAGAAATTGCAGGCAATCGATTACAGAATGCATAATGATTTTTTAGTGGTAAAGTGAGTTACACTCTAAGTCTTCACCCAATTCACAATAAAAAGGTCTGTCTGGTTTTTGTTCTTTAAGAAATAAATTTCAGGGAAGCTGATAACAAGGGATTTAAGACAGGAGAATGGGTTTTCAAAATGACTGTGGCAGCAATTGTACAAATTACTGCTAGCTGTGATTGAACTATGGAATAGTATGGTATCTCTAAGAGCTCCCAGTAAACTGGTTTGGCGGGGAGGGGGAAATAAAGAAAGAAATTTCAGACAAATCAATGACAGGACAGTTAAGATGGTCGCTGCTCCCTCACTGTGTTTACTGGAGGCATCTGTACATGCGTCAGAGAGAGAACTCTCCATCCCCAGGAAATGTCAGATGCAGTCCCTGAGGTGCCCGTGTCAGTAACTTGTTCAACAATATATTCATCGAACATCGTCCGAGTGGGATTTTTCCCTGGAGAAGTTTGGCTTCAAGTCATGCACACGGCTTCCAGGGTATGCCTAGCTTCATCTCACAGGGGTGGCATGCGAGCCTAGGCAGATTTGTATTGGGGGAAAGTCTCCCTCGCTACAGTGTGGGGTTCGAGGATGCAGCAATAATGAAAGCAAAGAGTCGGGGAGGTTGCTGCGACCACCCAGGCAAGAGCAAGACCTAGACCAGGGACGCAGAGAAGAAGCGGGGTAGAGAAAGACTTCCTGCAAGTGGAAATCCATCTGTCTAGAATCATCAAGGAGAAGATGGGACTCAAGACAGTAGATTTGGTCCCTCACTGGCTTGGGTAAATGAATGGTGGTGCCATTTACCAGAACGGGGGACTCAAGTTGGCAAAAGGTTTATAATTCAAATACGCAATGTCAACCATTCAAAACCACCAGCTGCTCCTTGGGGGGGAAAGATGGGGCTTTCTACTCTCTAAAAAAGTTATAGTCGGGCTGAGCCCCAGTGGCGTAGTGGTTGTGCACGGGACTGCAGCCCACCGGGATGCAGCTTCAATTCCAGCAGCAGCTCTCCAGGAGCAAAGGCTGGGCCTCCTACTCCCACCACCAGAGGGCAGTGATGTCCCCCCCTAAAAAAAAGAGTTACAGTCTAGGAAATTCACAGGGGCAGCTCTACCCCGTCCCGTAAGGATCGTTCCAAAGCTCCTTCAGAAAGTATCCTCCATGCCCCAGCAATTCCCATGTCAAAAACACCACACGGCTCCACTGTGCTTGGGTGTGAGGAAAGGCCTTGCCCAGCCTCTTCTTTCAGCTCAGTAGTTCTTAGAGGCCAGAAGAGTCTCTCCTTCTACCGGTCCCTGCCTGCTTCTCTGTCCCTGTTCCATAGCCTCCCTGACCCTTTCCCCACATTCCTCTTCTGCGCTCACTGCCTTCACCCCACACTCCTAACTGCGCACAGGGAGCAGCAGCCAAGGAGCCGTTATTCATTGACAGTATCCACGGGTTAACCTCTGCTGACCTCAACAATGCAGAAGGGGCTGGTGTAATCAGTTCCATCATCTCGGCACTTTGGAAGGAAAGCACGTGAGTCCAGAACATTCTGTAACCATGAACCACCAAGAGTCCCTAACCTGAGTCGGGCCCCAACACGTTAGTTATGTGGCCTTGAACAGGGACCGTCTGATTCTGATTGCATGGTGCAACATTCGTGAAGAGCTGGACTGCTTTACAGGTCACACTAGCTCTGACACACCGTACGTGCCAGTGCTTCCGTCCTCATCATGGTAAGAGCGGCGGAAAGCGCAACTCAGAGTTCTTTGTTCTGAAGAGGCCTGGGAGCGTGGTGGTTAGTGCTGGGCTGCTCACCATAAGAACGCTGGGGCTCTGAGGGGGAAAAAGACCCCGGGAATCCACTCACCTAAAGATGGCTGCCCAGGAGGCCCTCTGGAGCAGCTCCACTCTGCCAGGTGGCATCCCTGTGGGTCCGAGTCCTCACAAACTGTCTGCAAGCAAAATCCCATCGGCTAACTGAGGCACAACGTTGACGCCAAGGTTGACAGCTCCACTCTGTGACAGGGGGCTGCCGGGAACTTGGCAAAATCCACGATGGGGGATGTGGTTTGGTTAAAATGCATTGTCTTGTCATCTGATCTTCCTTTTGACCCATTTGGAAGTTGTTTCCATTTTGTTTGTGTGTTTGTTGAAGTAAAGGGGAACTGCACGTGGATTCAGCCTCTGGCCACTCCTCTCTGACCACAGGCCAGGGGTGTGGACACCTTGCTGCTGAGGGCAGTGGAGAGTGGATTATGACAGATGCAACATTGGCATCTGATCTTCCTACTTGGTCCATTTTAAATTTGTTCTAGTTTTTAATATTTACTATTGAGGATTTTCTTTGATTTACTCTGCCCTTCTTGTTAGTTTTCTCCTTGGTTTAGATGTTTTGTTTGGGTTTTGGTTTTGGCATGTTTTTCTATAGAGGAAACCCAGAAGAGGTAAATCTATAGAGACGATGGCTGGCTTAGTGGTTTCTGGGGGGTACAGCAGGAGAGGTTGTGGGGAAATAAGCTAAAAACAATGAGTACGAAGAAAAAGGAATGCCTGGCCAGAGCACATGAGAACAAATGAAGGGGGAGGAAGATAAAATGCAGTACATCCTGGCCCACCGAGCCTTCAGGACGATATAGCTACTCAGAACAGCCGATACAGAGACAGGATCATGAAATACGGCTACCCTCACTGACCCAAGGCCTTTAGGGTTCACCAATGGAGAAACAGGGTCAGGATTATACCCTGTCTGGCCCAACCACACCATGGCAAAAAACTAAGGGTGTACAACAGAGCATGGAGTTCCAGATGGAATACCAAGGATATACTCTGGGGCCAGGGTGTGGCACCCCATCTGACTCAAACAGAGGACACTCCTGGAGGTCAACGAACATTCCTTAAACTATTTGCAGGTTTTTGCATTATTATTATTGTATTTTTGCATGTAGGTGTATATATTGGACCTTGGATTTTTTTGTTGATGTTGTCATTGTTCTGTTTTCTTTGGTTGCTTCATTTTGGGGTGCCTTTTTTGTGCATGTTGCTTTCTCTGCACCTCTATCTGGATGGGGTGGGCTGAATGGGCAATCTGGGGGCAGGGACGACGGGACTGATGGTTCCGATGTGGACATGGGGAAGGGGTGTGTTGGCTAACCCGGGGATGGGGGGTAACGGTGGTTCAGGGTCGGTGGCGGGGTGGGTGTGGGAAGTCTGAAAGGGATTGGTCAAGACTCATGTAACAGAGAGAAAATATTGAAACCCAAGTGGACGTTAAGCATGATAGTGGGTTGGGAGAAGGTATTAGGAAATAGAGGAAAGAACTGGGGCATAAGGGGCATTTGTAGAAGTTTAAATACAGGCATGTACATAGGTGCATATATTTATATATGATGATGATGGGGAAATGGATCAACATGTATGTACCTATAGAGTTAATAATAGGACAGCAGATGGGCATTGGACCTCCATTCAAGTACTTTCTCAGTGCAAGAACATTTTGTTCTATTAAATTGGCATTCCAGGATGTGCACCTCCCTGACACGATCACTGAAGACAAATGTGTGCATAGGCAAATGTGGTGAAGAAAGCTGATGGTGCCCGGCTATCAAAAGATATAATGTCTGGGGCTTTAAAGGCTTGAGAGTAAACAAACGGCCCTCCAGCTCAGAAGCAACAAAGCCCACATGGAAGAAGCACTCCAGCTTGTGGGACCAAGAGGTGTCAAAAGAATCAATTATCAGGTTTCAAGAACTAATAATCATAACCTTATATACTCACTTTCCTGACATGATCACTGATGACAAATATGTGCATAAGCAAATGTGGTGAAGAAAGCTGATGGTGCCCGGCTGTCAAAAGATGTAGCATCTGGGGCTAAGCCCCGGTGGTGTAAGTGGTTGAGTGAGGGACTGTGGCCCGCGGGCTTGGTGGTTCAAATCCAGCGCCGGCTCTCAGGAGTGGCACTGGGTGGCTCCCACAACCACCAGAGGGCAGTGAGGCCCACAAAAACAAAAAACAAACAACAAGATGTAGTGTCTGATGTCTCAAAGATTTGAAAGTAAACAAGTGGCCTTCCAGCTCAGAAGCAAGCCCACATGGAAGAAGCACACCAGCCTGTACAACCATGAAGTGGTCCGGTATCAAGCATCAAAGAGCTAAACATTATCTCATTATAAATCAGCAGGGATGCAGATTGGGGACCCAAAGCCCATCAATAAGTGAAGCATCATCCTCTTACAGAGGGGATACAGCCAGGAGATGAGCCAGTAGAAGTCCAGTGTCATACCAATAAAATGTGCAACTTTCCTCTGGTTCTCAAATGCTTCCTCCCCCCGACTATCATGATCTCAATTCTACTAGACAGATTCAGCTAGACCAGGAGATGTACACTGCAGTCAGAAACATGGGGAAGTTAATATAGATGATCCCTCGGGACTAGTGGGGGGAGTGGTGATACTGGGAGGGTGGAGGGATGGTGGAATAGAAAGGGGGAACCAATTTCAGGGATCTATGTATGACCTCCTCTCTGGGCTGCAGACAACAGGGGGGGTGAAGCAACACATTGGTCGGTGTACAACATGAAAATGTGATAACAATTTGCAAATTATTAGGGGTTCATGGGGGAGGCGGAGGGGGGAAGGATTGACACTGTGGCTGCCACCATGACCTGAAGCATAAGAACAATTGTGAGGAAATCTTCAACAGAGGACCCAGAAATATCCAATGGGACAAAGGCGGCCTCTACAGCAAATGGTGCTGGACAAACTGGATTTGCAAATGCTGAAGAATGAAACAAGACACCTATCCCTCTCCACGCACAAAAACGAACTCAGGATGGATTAAAGATCTAAATGTAAACCCAGAGATATCAGGGTCATCAGTGAGACAATTGCAACCAACTTAGGAACTCCAGTGCAAGGCAAACAGACTACCAAGTGTAATACAGAACAGATACCTGGGGCATGCTGAAATCACACCACTTAAACACATCGAAAGACTTCATCAAAAGAATAAAATGAGAACCCACATACTAGGGGGGAAATTGTCAATAAAACATCATAAAAGGATCTAATTCCCAAAACCTACAGAACTCTATAACAGCTCAATAAAAAAAAAATAGCAACCCAATTAAGAACTGGGAAAAAGGCATGAACAGACAGCTCACCAAAAATGAGATACAAATGTGTAACAAACACATTAAAATGCTCACAATCACTAGCCATCTGATAGACACAGAGTAAAACCACAGCAAGTCCACCTTACACCCGCAAAGCCAGTCCAACCCCACCCCTCACACCACCCCCCAAAAACAGAAAAGCTGGAGAGGCTATAGCTAGAATGAAACACATATACACTGCTGATGGACTTGTAAATACAAACAATCACTACAGAAAATGATATGGTGATGTTTAAGCAACTGGGAATTAAAACCACATGTAATCCAGCAATACCACCATCAGGGATATACCCCAAAGGAACAAGAGCTACAATGCAAATAGAGGTATGCTTTCCCATGTTCATAGCAGCCCAGTTCACAACAGCAAGAAACTGGAATCCGCCCAAAAGTCCAACAGTAGAAGAGAGGAAAAAGAAATGAAGGTGAATACACACAATGGACTACTGTGCATCCCTAAAAGTGATGAGAACCCCACATGACAGGGAAGGACCTGGAGACCATTATGCTGAATGAAATTAGTCCCTCGCACAAAGACAAGTTTTGTATGACTCAAGTACCGTAAGGAGAAACATAAACAAATTTTAGAGACCAATTTCCAAACCAAGGGGTAGAAAGTCTGCCTACAGACCATGAACCATATGTCACACCCCCTCATGTGTACTTCATTTGAACACCTTAAAATAGGAGCCCTCACATCTGCTGTGGTCATTCCTTCAAGCAGGGAGAAAGGGAGAAGACCATCCTCTGGATGCTATGCAACATTGAGACAAGGCTGCAACAAATCCACAGCCCTCCACGGGAAGGAGAGGAGAACCTAACTGGGGAAGCCTTAAGACCAGGAGAGGGGCATCTACATGACAGAGGAGGTATTGATATTTCTGCTGGGGAGTACCATGGGTAAATGGGGAGGAGCCACCTCACATCAGGAGGAGATGTTAACGATAAATGTAGGGAAGCTAAGGGGAGAATAAAACTGGTTCTATGGTCCTGGGTAGACAATTCGAATCTGTTTCTACCCTCAGTGAACCATGCCATGGGCCAAACAAAAGGATGACATTAGACGTTAGCTTTCCAGGGAACGTGGCATCCTCCAAGGGCCACAGCAGAAGGATTTGGTGTGGAGACCTGACTGCATGAACTGGGCCCTACTTCTGAAATACCTGTAAGCCTTGGATTTAGGAAAGACATTCCCTGATGGGGTCACCCCAAGACTGTAGCCATTGAACCAAGGGTGAGACCCCTGGCTTAGTGAGCATCCCATGAAAGGAGACCCAGAACCACTATACATTCAGTTCCTCGGTGCTCCCCTTGCAGTAAAACAACAGGTATTAATGTGTTAGGCAAGGAATCACTTGGTAAGGAAGTTCAAGGGAAAGCATCCCTTACTGCCAATCTCCTGCTCAATGTTCACAGAATTCAGTCAATCAAGAAATCAATCTGTGCAAAGTTCATGAACTGCACCTTGCAGTTAGATTCACATAAACTCCTAATATCAACAGTACCTATATCTTTTGGTTAAATTATTGATGTTATCAATACAATTGCCTTGTATGCCAGGAGGATGTTTAGCAATGTTTTTCCTTTTTATTTGTTTTGTTTTGGAGGGGTGGGTATTTGATTTGCGTGTGAGTGTGTGTGTTCTGTGGTTATTGTTGGGGTTTGGTTTGGGCATCATGTGACAGAATCGATCATATCTTGTGAACAGGCAGGTGGACTCTGGGCTCCCACTTAACTCTAGCCCCAATCCAAGAACAGTTAGTTCTTATAATATGGTCCTGCCCAATACTTGCCTTCATGAAGAGATCACTGAGGATAAGGGGACCACAGCAAATTGTAGTGGAGAAAGCAGATGGTGCCGGCTATGAATTGGAATAGTGTCTGGGGTCTTAAAGGCTTGTCTTCACACAAGCAGCCATCTTGGTGAGGTATCAACACAGTTCACATGGAAGAAGTACACCAGCCTGTGTAATCCAAAGATGATAATAACAAAAACCAAATATGATGAAGGGAAAAGTATCAGAGCTTAAATTGTGAACACCCAATTTGTGGAAGTCTATGGATGACAGTTGGAATCCAAAATCTATTTTCAGACTATCTTCAGACTATCTAGTCATTTGAAGTCTCGGGCAGATCCCCTCTGGACACAGGGGATGGACTCAAACAGCTTTATCATCACGTAGAGATTATTGTAAACTTGATTATGATGGATCAAGCCATGGTATAATGTGATATATGGTCCACTGACTTCCCTTTTGACCAAACCTGAATTTACTCTAGGCTTCAATATTTCTTGAATGTTCCACAACAGAAATTTCTTCTCTGGGTTTTTTAAATAATGGGTGATCTTTTCTTTTTACTCTTTATATTATTATCTTATATCCTTATATAACTGGGTTTTTTCTTCTTTCTGTTTTTGTTTTTATTGCTGCTGCTAGGTTTCTCAGTCTATGAAGCACAGAAACAATAACTGAAGCAATGGTTTTTTTGGTGGAGGTGAGGGCAACTGGGGAGAAAACGACTAATGCAGGGAGGGGAGTACAAGAACTGATTGTGATGATGTGTGCACACTTTTCAAAAGTGACTGAACTATGGAAGTATATAATATGTGAATTTTGTATCAAGGAAACTGCTAAAAATTAAAATAAGCCTAAGTTGACCAATGTCTACCTTGGGTGAAGGAGGAAGAAGTTTTGCGTAAGGGCCACAGAGTTTATGTTAATGGTAGTGGAATAATTTGGGAAAGGATATCCATGATGTTTGCACAACACCAAGAGCATACTCGATGGCACTGAATTGTACATGTAAAAGTGGTGGAGCTAGAGAACGCTGTGTCGTATATATTTTTGCCACAATTAAAAATAATAACAATTACACTAATCACAATGAGTACAAGAAGGAAGAAAGTGTTCTAAAATGCATTGTGGTGATGATTGTCCCACTCTTCTTGATATGATGGAACTATTGAATGGGATGACGTGTGCATAGAGTGCCAACAAAACTGCTTTAAAAAGGAGAAGTCCCGTGAGGTTGGTAGAGGAGCGGGCAGGTGGTCACGCTGCTGTGTATAAGTTTGCTCTGGCCCAGAACTGGCTCCATGGCTTCAAACAACAGCAGCATTTTTCTCTTGTTTAAAAGAAAGTTTTCCTTTCTGGAGACCAATGCTTCCTTCTTTCCATTGGCTCTGATCATTAAGAATAAAAACTCAAGTGGTAGGCCAGTGTTTCTTATCCATCGCTATCTATTACCTTCTCTAAAATAATGTCACTGTTTCCCTTGTCTCTACATTGTGTGAGAAATTCCTATATTTGCTTTGACTGATTTGATCTTTCTTAGCATTTGGTATGCTGTTTATATCCTCCTGGAAGGACTAAATTCTGCTAATGCATTTAGGAAAGATCTGACCACCCCCAGTGACCTATACCCTTTCCCCTCTGCTCCTCCTCTCTCCTTGCCCCCGTTCACTCTGCAACGGCCCCTCTGGCGTTCTGGACATGTCACATCCTGGGTATCTTCAGAGTCCCTGAGAGTTTGTATTCTACAAGCTTTCAGCAGGGTCCTCTGTCGTTTTCAGAAATGAGCCACTGGCTTTTAGGGTCGTTAGACAAGGGCAAACTATTGGACCCTCCAGAGGCATTCTCCAAGGGGCAGGGCCCCCAAAGAGTGCCATTGTTCACCCCTCAAATAGTGTCTCAAGGCAGAAAGTCCTGGGCTCCCAGATTCTAAGAGGAGAAAGAGCATCAGGTCCAGGAAGTTAAGCTCTCACCAGCCTGGACTTGTGTTACCCAAGACTTGGCCTCTGGGCCATAAGGAGGAGACGCTAGTGACCCAGCCACCTTGGAAGCCTGGTAGCCCAGAGAAAGACCTGCAAACAACGCTGACACCTCTGTAAGGTGTGCTCAGCCATCGCGTGGAGTCCAGCTCACCGCGAGTCTGCAGACAGAGTAGAACTGCCCTGTGAGTTCCCAAGCCTGTGACGCTTTACAGGAGTGTCCTCTTTTCCCCTCGTAGCTGAGGGTGGTTTCAAACTGAAGCCCCACGTGAACCCCACTACCCTGCCAGGGCTCCTTGAGGGGCCAACCATTGGGAAAGGCACCTGCAAAACCTGCTCAATCTGCCCTTTGTCTAGTGTGTAACCACCAGATGGCAGCCCAGGCGACTGGCTGTCAGAGGGAAAACAGCCTCTGAAACTAATATGCAGCCATGGGACCAGCGATTTGCAAGGGGGGTCATCCCTGACCCCTGAACCAGAGTTGAAGACATGCAGTTGCACAGAGGACTGACGGGTCCCCAAAGTCCTGAGGGACCTTTGGCCCCTCTCTGGGCTTCCCTTCCCCAGATGCCATCCCTACCCTGCTATTGGTGGGACAGAGGGATGTGACCCAGGTCCTGTCCCTAAGAAACTCCCGGACTTGGGACTGGGCTAGACAGAGACCAGGAAACAGATAACACGGTGAAGAGGGGGCCCAACCAGAGAGGGGACTGTGGCTGCCCAGAGGAAGTCCCTAAGCCAGGGACAAACGGGATGGGACAGGGGCTTTCTGGAAGAACGTTCCACGTTGATCATAGAGGGATTGCTGGCAAACATCCTGTGATAAGACACATACTATGGGTTTGGTTTTTTTCCCCAACAGCGCTGCAGGGAAGGTATCCAGAACCAGATTCACAAACAAGGCCATGATCACAGCAATGTGTGCGTGATCCCCAACTCGGCCACTGTGCCCATTGCCGGGGGCTGGGGACTGGGATGAGGGCGGAGCTGTACACAGGGCACCGTGTGCTCCCACCGTGGTCGCGGAGCAAGTTCCGCCAGCGGCGGCCTCCTGCTCTCTGTGTGCTTGGTTCCATGTGGCAAAGCGCAGAATGTGTGATTGCGGGCGCGCACACGCGCACACACACACACACACGTCACCGACCCCACTCAAGCTGAGGAGAGAGCCCCGCCCCCTGGCTCCCGAAAGCACAACGCAAAACGCGTGTCCCACTCAGGATTCTCTGCACACTTGCATCTCTGCCCTCACCCAGCGAGACCCTGCAGACTCTCTGGGGAGCGGGTGGGGGTGGGGGGCCAGGCTGGGAGTTACGCTGCAGGTCCCGCTGGGGCATAGCTGGGATTCATATGATCTGCCGTCCCGCGTGCAGCCCCCCGGCCGAGCGTCTGGCCCCTGAATGCGGCGACCTTAACACGCTTCGGTTCGCGGAGGAGAAAGGACGGTGCAGGTCCTCTCGGTCAGCAAGCAGGGCGAGCGAGAGGGACCGGCCTTGGGTCAGCAGCCAGAGCGCCTCCGGGGCCTGGAACCTGGGGCTGGGGGAGCCCGAGCGACCGGGGTGGAAGGACTTTCTCCAAGTGGCATGGGGTGGGGGGCCGCGGGGGTGCACAGAGAGAGGGAGGGAGGCGCACAGGGAGAATGCGTTCGAGGAATAAGAGCAGGAAGATCGCGCCGGAGAAGAAAGTGTCTCCCCTTTTGGAGAGGGACAGAGACGCATGGCAAGGTCCAGAGACAGCCCGAGAACTCTGCGGAGAGATCGAGGAGACTACGCACCAGGAGGGGTGGGAGAGGCTGTAAATGGGGAGCAAAAAGGAATCCGGGAAACAGAACCTCCGGGGGGACTGCCAGCCCCGCCCCGCCCCGCCTGTCCCCCGCCCCCCA
>PVJH01004481.1:0-102592 GCA_004026705.1 Nesogale talazaci
TTTCCACTTGAGTCCTTAATATCAGCTTCTCCTTCTTTCCCTTCCATCCTTGCTCCCCTCTCCCCCACAACCCTCAATACTTTATAAATTATTATTATTTTGTCATATCTTACACTGCCCAACGTCTCCCTGCCCCCCCCCAATGTCTGTCCTCCCGATAGGAGATTATGTAGATCCTTGTAGTTGGCTCCCCCTCTCTACCCCACCTTCCCTCCACCCATCCATTAGCTCCACTCTCACTACTGGCTCCAAGGGGTTCATCTGTCCTGGGTTCCCCATATTTCCAGTTCCCACCTCTACCAGTGTACCTCCTCCAGTCCAACTGGATTTTTAAGGTAGAATTAGGACCATGATAGTTGCGGGGAGGAAACCTTCAGGAACTAAAGGAAAGTTGTATGCTTCATCATCATCTCACTGTACCTTGACTGGCCTGTCTCCTCCCCATCACTCCCCTGTAAAAGGGCGTCCAATTGCCCACAAGTGGGCCTTGGGTCCCCACCCTGCTCTCCCCCTCATTCGTAGTGATGTGATTCTTGTTCTTTGATGTGGGCTTTGCTGCTTCTGGGCTAGATGGCCACTTGTTCACCTTTAAGTCCGCTCTGTCTACCTTTGCACCCTTTTGTCTTCAGCAATTGTGTTGGGAGAGTGGGCACATAATATGACTTTTGTTCTTTGATACCTGATACCTAGTTCTTTCCACACCTCATGTTTGCGCAGGCTGGTGTGCTTCTTATATGGTGGGCTTTGTTATCCCTGGGTCATATGACTGCCTGTTCACCCTCAAGATTTTAAGACCTCAGACTATACCTTTTGATAGCTGGCTACCATCAGCTATCTTCACCACTCTTGCTCATGCCCCCACAGGTGTGTACTCAGTGATATGGTTTTTTCTTGTTTGATGTCTGAGGCCTGATCCTTTCCACAACTCATGGTCACTTCTTCTGTGCCATTCTTGGATTTTTAATCATGACATTACTTTAAAAAAAATCATTGGGGCTGAGCCCTGGTGGCGTAGTGGTTGTGTGCGGGACTGCGGCCCACTGGGACAGAGGTTCAATTCCAGCAGTGGGGCTGGGTCTCCTACTCCCACCACCAGGGCAGTGATGCCTTAAAATTTTTTTTTTTTAATTAAAAAAATTTTTTTTTAATTAAAAAAAAATTTTTTTTTTTTTTAGGCATCACTTCCCTGGTGGTGGGAGTAGGAGGCCCAGCCTTTGCTCCTGCGAGCGGGAATTGAACCTCCGTCCCAGTGGGTCGCAGTCCCGCGCACAACCACTACGCCACCGGGGCTCAGCCCCCCAAAAAAATTTTAAAAATTAAAAAAAATCATTTTATCAGGGGCTCACACAACTCTTATCACAATCAATACACACCTCTATTATATGCAAACCACATGTGTTGCCATCGTCATTCTCCAAACATCTTCTTTCTACTTAAGCCCTTGATATCAGCTCCTCCTATTTCCCCTACCTTTCTACTCCCCCTCCCTCATGAACTCTTGATAATTTACAAATTATCATTATTTTGTTATATGGTACACTGTATCCCTTAACTTACTTCCCTGTTGTCCATACCCCAGGGGCTCCCCCTTTCTACCTCACCTTCCCTCCACCCTCCCGATATCACCACTCTCACCACTGGTCCTGAAGGGATTCTTTGTCTTGAATTCCCCATGCTCCTGGCTCCTATCCACAACCATGTACTTTTCCTGGTCTAGCCAGATTTGTAAGGTAGAATTGGGATCATGATAGTGGGGGGCGGGGGGGGGAAGCATTTAAGAACTAGAAGAAAGTTTCATATTTCATTTTTGCTATCCTGTACATTGACTAGTTTGTCTCCTCCTCGCAACCCTTCTGTAAGGGGAAAGACATTACTTTATATAGAAACCCCAAACATGAAGTCATTAAATAAAACAATATTTTCCAAATCATGTGGCTGAATATAGGATGGTGAAGGAAATTTCCATGAGAAAAGCCTAGATAACATAGCAAGCTAGATTCCATTTCTAAAAACTGCTATGATCTCAGTATGATGTTTTAATCAATTATTTATCCTTGGGAGGATTCTATTTCTTCATCTATAAAATCAGACTTGGAAAAGTTGATGCTCACATCTAAATGAAGCACATCAGGATCAAAGCAATGGTATTCCAGTGGTACACTGAAAATCTTTCAGCCAATTGAACATTTATGCCTGAAAAGATTACAGCAATTTATGACTAATGTTGAAAGATAATATTTTAACTTAATTAATGAACAAAATAGCATTAGTTTTGCTGCAGAGGAATTGATTTATTTTATTCAATGTAAAAGCAGAAACAGCCAATAAAATTCTTTAGAAAAATACTGGTGTAGTTAGATATAAAAACTGTTATCATTGTAGTTGAGCACCCCAATTGCTTTGAAGAGACTGAGTTTGAAAGTCTTGAAGTTCCCATTAAGGACCTTGTTCTCAGTCTCCCAAAGAGATAGAATTAGTAACAAGTTTATAAATACAAAGGCAATGACAACTGTTGTGGGTTGCATTGCTTCCCCTACATGTCGGCTCTGACATAGCAACTCTATATCCAACAAAACAAAACACTGCCCCATCCTGCATCATCCTCACAATTGTTCCCATATTTAAGTCCACTGGTGTAGCCGCTATGTCAGTCTGTCTCATCTAGGGTCTACCTCTTTTTTAAAAGTTTCCCTCTGCATTGCCAAGAAGCATGCCCTTTACCAGGGACTGATCTCCCTGATAACACTGAGTCTACGAAACTCATGTAGTCACTCTTGCTTCTAAGGGGCATTCTGGGTATCTTTCTTTCAAGACAGATTTATTTGTTCTTTTGGCAGTCCATTGTATTTTTCAATACTCCTTGCCAGCACCATAATTCAAAAGCATTGATTATTTTTCAATCTTTCTTATTCAATGTGCAGCTTTCACATGCATGCAAAGTGGTTGAAAAGATCATGGCTTGAGCAGGCACAGCTTAGTCCTCAAAGTCATATCCTTGCTTTTCAACACAGTGGTTCTCAACCTTCCTAATGCCTAACTGTTTAACACAGTTCCTCATATTGCAGTGCCCCCTCCCCAACCATAAAATTATTTTCACTGCTACTTTATCCTGTAATTTTGCAGCAGAGTTCCCATTGCATTGTCAATTGAGCTCTTGATTGTTGTTACCGTAAGCACTGATTGCCAGTCCAAACAAGATGAGATCCTGGACAATTGCAATCTTTTCCCTATTTCCTATAATGTTATTTTTTGTTCCCATTGTGAGGGTTGAGTTTTCCGTCCATTAAATTATTATCCTTATTGAAGGCTGCAATCCTTCATCTTCATTAGCAGGTACTTAAAGGTCTCCTCAGTTTCAGCAAACCCAGTTGTGTCATCTGCATACCGCAGGTTAACAAGCTTTCCTTCTAACTTGATGTGCTTTTCTTCATATAGTCCAGCTTCTTTGATTATTTGGCCATCATACAAATTGAATAAATATAGTGAGAGGTTATAACTGTGATACCCATCTTTCTTGACCCCCTCACTCAGTTTATTAGGACATAATCCAGACATCCTACCATTCAACAAATCAGTCATATCAAGCAGTGCTGTACAATCACTACCACAATCATTTTCAAAATATTTTACTCTTTCTTATGTTCCTTGATATCTGCTCCCCATTACTCCCCCTGCCATAGTGCCCAGAAACACGTACTCTAGTTATCATCTCTAGAGATTCATATGACCTCATGAAGGAAAGATGAACGATATGGGTGCTCTGGCAAAGTCTGGTGAAGAAATTCAATGGTGCCTGGCTATCAGAAAGAATAGTGTCTGGGGTCTCAATGGCTTGTTTTCAAACAAACAGCTATCTAAATGAGACATCAAATAAGTCCACCTGGAAGAAACACACCAACACATCTATGACCCAAGAGTCATAAGTGATATAACCTTTCTTGATTTGAAATCATGAAGTATTCCCTTATTCTGTTGGCACAAATGCCTCTTGATGTTTAGGTACCACATGAGCACAATGAAATATTTTGGAATTCCCATTTTTTTCAAGTTTATCCATAGTTTGCTATCTCTCACACAGTCAAATGCCTTTGCAAAGTCAATAAAACATAAAGTTGACATCTTTCTGGAGCTCTCTGCTTTGGGCTAAGACTCATCTGATGTCAGCAATAATATATCTTGTGCTATCTCCTGTTCTGAATCCTCTCTGAATTTCTGGCAGCTGCCTGTCAACATACTGGTGCAACCATCGTTGAATGGCATTCAGCGAATTTTACTTGCATGTGATATCAATGGTATTATTTTGTAATTGTACAGCCTGTTCTATTGAGTCACCTTTCTTTGGAATGGGTACAAATCAGACAGTTGGCCATGTAGCTGTCTTCCAAATTTCTCAGCATAGCACCTCAAGTGCGTTATCATCATCTTGAGGAAACATTTCAATTGATGGGGCATCAATTCCTGGAACCTGATATTTGGTGAAAGCCGTTAGTACAGCTTGGACTTGTTTCTTCAGTACCATTGGTCTTGATCATAAGCAACTCTTGAAATGGTGGACTACTGACAACTTCTTTTTGGTTCAGTGACACGGTGTAGTCTTCCCCTATTCTTTTGATGCCTCCTAATTCACTCAATACTTTGCCATCTAATCTTTTAGTATTGCAATTTATGGCTTGAAATATTTCTTCATTTTTTAGTGAAGATAAATTTGTATATGGATATCAATACAGATATAGATGTAGCTAGAAATCCCCAGAAACTGTGATTCTTTATTATATACATACATATAGTCCTTATTTTGAAATAGCACATATATGTATATGTATATTCTATTCCTTATCTGGAAGGTATCATGCATATTCATTATTTGAAAATAGGATCCTTCTATAAATGTAGTCAGGTTAAGATAAAATAATTTCAAAGACAGGTGATGCAACAGAAAATGAAAAATTTGAAGAATATTATTAATATCACATGTGGAACTCATACTTAAACCAAGAAGCAGTCATTGAAACCCAGCAAGGGGATGTGGGGTGCTTCAAAATTATGAAAGGTGTGCCCCAGGCTTATGTACTTTCACCACATGAATACAATTAAGTGTTCTGGAATTTTCATTACTCACAATGTTATCTATCATGTGCTTTGTTGCACACAGTTAAAGGTCTTCATATAAGCTAAAAAACACATGTAAACATATTTTTGGCATGCTTTACTTTAAGATGAGTTCCATCTACTATCAGCAATCATTTCCCTCATTTCATGGCCTCTTCTGGATCTTGCTTGAAAATCTGGGAATTCCCTGTCAATGTACTGCTGCAACTACTGTAAAATTATCTCCAGTATAATTTGATTTCTATGTGATATTAATAATATTCTTCAAAAATTTCCATGTTCTGTTGTATCACCTGTCTTTGAAATAAGCACATGCATGGTTTCTTCTGGTCATTAGACAGGAAGCTGATTTCCACATTTCTTGCCATGAAAATATGAGGATTTCCAGCTGTGCATTAATTTATTGAACCATTTCAAATGTTATTCCACCAACTCCTGGAGTGTTGGGATTTTTCGTTTGCTTATGTGTTTCATTTTTTTGGTTTTGCAATGTCTTTAGTGCAGCTTGGATTTATTCCTTGGATATTATTGACTCTTGATTATGTGCTACTTCCGGAAATGGTTGAACACTAACCAATTATTTTTGGTACAATGATGCTATTCCTTTTATTTTCCTCTGATTCTTCTTGCATCATTCAAAATTTCTCCATAGAATCCTTTAATATAGCAACTCAAGGTTTGCATACTTTGTTCAGTTCTTTTTGCTTGAGAATTACTGATTCCTTCCTTTGGGATTTCTAACTCCAGGTCTTTTCACATTTCACTATAATACTCAATCTTCTCGAGCCACCCTTGGGAGTGCTCTGTTCAGCTTTTACTTCATTATTTCTTCTCTCCTTTTTATCTGCACTATTTTGAAGAGCAAGGTTCAAAATCCCCTGTTTGTTTGGTTTTTAAACTCAGATTCTCTAAGGAGTAAGAAATTCATTAATATTTACTGAATTTTATCTGTGGTAGATAATATTTGTTATCTCACTTATATTTGGAAGTCTTACTAGGTACTTGAATGAAAGAAAACAAGCAATGATTGCTAAATAGCACTATCAAATAAAACCGAATTCTTTACCTAGTCCCAGTTCAGTGGGACTCCCTTTGTAGAAATGTAAAAGGTTGGATCAGAGTTCTCTAATGGAATCATAACGCAAGTCGTATATGTTCCTTTTAAATGTTTTAGAAATCATATCTAAAAAGTATAAAGAAACAGATGATATCACTATAACTGATATACTTTAACACATCCCAAATGATAGCATTTTAGCTTACCATTGGTGTTAATGAATTAATAGTGATTAGGGAGATTTTTTTCTGTATTACACTTCCAAAATCTAGTGCGTTATACTTCCAGCACATGTCAGGTCATACAAGCCACATTCTGAGTGCTCCGTGCCACATATGGTGAGTAGCTACTGCAATAGAAACTGTAGACTAGATAATAAGAGGAGCAATCAGAGGGATTCTGATTTCAGTTCTATGATTGGTATAAATTGCCACTCTTTTCTGGGGTTGGTTGCCTTTTGTTTTCAAGTGGCTGACACTGTGAAACCTGTTTCAAACCGGTCTGAAACGTGCTGTCTAAAATTTCAGCCTGCCTGGGATCAAACAATGGGCATACTTGGCCGCACTTGACTGAAGCCAGGCAAGTTTATGTTGGTTTTTCAAAAGCTTGAATCTTTCCTTTTCTCTCTACAATTATCTTTAGAGAAGGTGACCATGTAACTTTTTATTCAACCAGGTCACTTTTGAGAAAGAAATAACCTCCCCCCCCCCGTCGCCAATACAACTATTGGCAGGTCAGGGGTAACCCCCTCCCCATCTGTGTCAGAGGAGAACTATCTGCTTCGTCCTGTTTCAGAAGTTATTGCCAGGTCTTTTGTTTCCCTAGGTAGACTTAAAACCCTACTCCTCCAATTAGCAGTTGAGTGTATTCCCTTTTTTGCACCACCAAGAAGAGATTCCTTGAAAGCTAGCAAGGTAGCGCTATTAGGAAATGCCCTGGGGGAACCCACATGAGATGGCACTGTCCCACTGGCAATGCAAGACATGATTGCCAGATCTTTTGTCAGTGATTCTTAATGGTTCAAATCACTTGGACTGGTGCCAGCAGGCCCAGGTACATTCAGCCCTCGGTTCCACCTATAGAATTCTGGGTCTCATCCCAAGAACCAGGATCATCAAGGCGCGTTCACTCCTGTGTCTAGTAACCTGGCTTTGATGCAATCTGCAAGCATCCCATTTTGCAATTTTCCATTCTGGATCTTGTTTAAATTGAGGGTCTAATGGGACATGGCTGTTTCCTGGTAAAAGAAGCTTCTTTTTGGCAGGATCTCCCAAGAAAACTAGAAAAGCTGTAAACAAAAGCATGCATGCGGGTGGGCAAGAGATGACTTTTGTGTGTGGTGTCCTGGTCTTTTTCTTTCTTTTCTTCCCTATAGAAAAAAGAAGTGCAGCAATCAGCAGTGACAGCCCGGGGGTGGGGGTGGGGAGGGGGAAGAGGAATGTTTCCCTGGAAATAACAGCTGTCTCAAAGCCACCTTCATTTCTGAGCGAGAGGGAAAACGCCTGTGGGTCTGGAAAATTGAAGGGTTTAAAACTAATTTTGTTGGCTCTTTAATCCTTTTCAAACATCGGCCCCAAATGGAAGATTAAAGGATTTCATGTTGTGCTGCTCAGTAAATTCAGCTTGCGGAGTTAAGATACTGTCGAGTAGGTGAGAGTGGATGAAAAGTGGGAGCTGTAGCAGGAGGAACTTACCTTTATTAGCCTGAGATGAGTGGGGAAATCCTTAAATGAGGGTTTGGATTGGTTTTAAGCATTAGGACTTGAGCATGCTCTAAGAAAGATCAGAAGATCATTATCTTATGTGGAAATCAGCTTCCTTATCTCACGCTGTTATAACAGAAATATCACAAATGAGTGGCTTTAATGAACAGAAATCTAATTTCTCGTAATTTGAAAGGTTGGATTTACTCATTTCTCTCCAATTTCCCCATTTGAAATGGAAATGTCTGCCTTGTGCCTTTTCCACCATTGCACTTTGGAAGAAGATGACTTGTAGTCTAATTTCCGTAAGTTCACAGATGAACAGACTTTTACCTCTGAGTCTCGCCCATCTCTGACTTAAATACTTTAGAAGATGTGATTTTAGGCTTAGCATTGACTTAAGATTTGGGGCACTTGATGTAGTGAACGGGCTTTGCAAGGACATAAATTTTAGAGGTCTCAAGGTCAAACATTATTAATTGAATTGTGACCTCCAGAAATGTGTTGCAAATTCTCACCTTGATAGCTGTGGTTCTAATCCCATTTGGGAGGGAGCTTTCTTCGTGTGTGAATGGGGCAGCATTAGGTGCAGTGTCTCTTGAATTAGTCTCTTTTGAGGGACAAAGGGACAGATTAAACAAGCAAGAAAGCAAGCAGATCCCAAACACAGCTGTCTCTGTGGATCTATTGATCCTGGATTTCGCATACTTGAACTCCTCCATTTGGTTACCGATGACCATTTTAGTGATTAATTTAGTGATAACAACATGAAACTATACTGTCTAAAGAGGCTTGATGGCCCAACAATTAGGCATCTTGCAGCTTTGAGCTTCCCCATAGAGTAAGACTCTGAAAAAGAAAGAGATGATCTTCTGTAGCTATCAGAGCCTAGAAAATGCTACTGGGAAGTTCAGTTAGGTCGCTTTCCCAAACCCATTGCTCTTGAATCAATTCTGACTGACAGTGACCCTGTGAGGGTAAGTGCTCCTGCGGATTCAGGGACTGTATCTCTTGATGAGAGTAGAAAGCCTCTTCTTTTTCCCTCAGAGCAGTGAGTAGTTTCAAACGTCTAACTTTGAGGCTAGTAGCCCAATGTTCAATCACTACACCACCAGGATGCCATAGGTTTGCTCTCAGTCAAAATCAGTTTGATGGCACCTGACATCAACAATACATAAAACATTATAATTTTCAATACTTCTCAGATATGGTAGTTCCATTATCTGGTGTCAATTTGGGAGTGGAGAGAATTACGAGTGAAGGGTTGGAGTCTGGCCTGTCAATCAAGATATAATCAAGGAGGTCTCTCTGTGGGCAAGGCCTTCTGAGAATTCTGGGGTTTTTACCTCCACGGAGGCGGGATACTCTCTTTCTGCTCACTCTCATGGAGGTATGCTCTACTGATAAGAAGCATGGCCCTAGGCTGATAGACCCCGTGCCCTGGGCACAGGAGAAGTCACATGGAGACCCCTGCTAGCATTGAGATGGTTATACTACTACTGAATCCAAAAACTTTCTACCCACTGACCTGTGATTATCCTGCATTTGGCATCATTGCACGTGCTTTGTGAGTCTGAAGAGGACTTCATAGATTGGTCTTAGACATATGGGCTAATATTGGACTGATGGACTTGATCTGGATTGGACTGTGATCTTTTCTCAGTGTTCAACTGCTCTTACATAGTAACCTCTTTCTTATGTACATATGAGTGTCCATGAATTTGTTTCTCTAGTCTACCCAGACTAACACATCAGATAACACAAGGATCTTTTAATATTTTCATTACATATACCCCACCCTTCTTTTTGTATGACTATCATCATATATTTTACTTGTACACGTAATTTAATCACTAGAAGATACTCTTTTGTTCAGTAAAAATACTCACATATCTCCCCTTTACTTTGTTTTTTTTTCATATTGAGTATTTCCATAATCAAGTCATTTTCCCTTAAAGTAGTTATTTAAAATACTTATTATTGCATAGACTTGATAGTGATAACTTATCTCAGCTTTTGTATATATGTAAACATTTTCATTACCTCTTCACTTTTCAAAAATATTTCATTCTTTATGCAATTCTAGGCTGGTAGTTACTTTATTTCAGTGCTTTGATCATTGTATACTATTGCTTTCTGGCTCCTGGTTTCTCTCATGAGGAGTCAGCTATCAATTAATAATTTTTTAAAACAGAATGAGTCCTTATCATCGCAAAGCTTTAAAATAAATAAATAAATAAGCATGTACATACACAACAGTGAGTCAATAGTATAGGTAAAAAGTAACTGAAACTTTTTTCAAACAAGATGTCATACTGTGAAGCTATCATTCCATGACACATACTCCTTCTAGGTCAAAACACTGGTGTGGGCAGTGTTTCCATCTCTCTAGCCCTCCCCCACAAAGAATCTACAGCACACCACTCACATTATGCCAGTTTTTGTATCCTCAAGGGATTTACTCACGTTGATTTTTCATGTCCTTCAGGTTCGGGGAACCAAACAGTCTGAAGGTGAAAGGTCAGAGTGTGGGGTGGGTGGATAGTTTCCCAGTGAAGTCCATAAAGGGCAGTCCTTGGTGCTGTAGAAGAATGAGTGGTGCCTCGTTGGGGTGAGAAAGAAAGGCCTTGGCATAACTTTCCCAGCTATTTTTTGCCAACACATCTTTCAACTTCCTTCAAACTTCTTCTTAACAAGCTGCTATGATCACCTTGGGTTCTTTAAGAAAATCTAAGGCTAACCATTTGAAATTCCAAAATTAAGTCCCCATGCCTTTACGCTTTGATGTCTCTGCTTTGAAATCAAATGGTCCAGCCAGACCCCAAACCAAACGCACTCCCAAGGAGTCTGTGCCCACATACAGCCACCCCGCAGGGCAGATTAGGACTGCCCCTGGAAGTTCCCGAGACCGAAACTCAGCTATCCTCAACCTGTGGGTGGCGACCCCTGTGGGGGTCAAACGACCCTTTCACAGGGGTTGCCTAAGACCATATTTCCTCTGGTCCTGGGAACTGAGACACCACTCCTCTCCCCGTCTCCAGATGGATCCGCCCACATTCAGATATGCCCACAAAGGAGTACCTGGCGTGAAGACTGTCACCCATGCTACACCATGCTTCCAGACAAGATTAGAAACTAGAAATAAATATTTTACAATAGATAATTATATATTGTTTCTGTGATGAATCACTCTGCTTTAATTATATTCCATTTGTAACAATGAAAACACATCCTGCATATCAGATATCTACATTAGGATTGTAACAATAGCTAAATGACAGTTATGAAGTAGCAATGAAAATCATTGTATGTTTGGGGGTCACTATCACATGAGGAACTGTATTAATGGGTCTGGGCATTAGGAAGGTTGAGAACCACTGCTGTAAATATTTATAGCAGTAGGAAGCACTGTCTTTCTCCTTCAATGTGGCTGGTGGATTTGAACTGCTGATCTTGTGGTTAGCAACTGGACATGTCGCACTACACCATGCAGCAGATTCCTTTGAAAGCTCGAGTTTGGATTAGCCCTTTTTAATTGAAGGCATCCTCATGAGACAGACAAGTCTATGAGGTGACTTGTCTGAAGCCATCCACTGATTTCAGACATGAGTATATACATACAGCATCTGGAATAAACTGGGGCCAGGAGGTACTGGGTCCCTCATAGCAATACTTTTAACAACATATATTTATAAGTGCATTTGTGGTCTGTTTGCTGGTTGTTAACTTTCAGCCATTTGATGATGCTGTATTAGAAGGTGGTTTTCCATTTTAATCCTTTAGAGCATTGTCACTTTATTAAATTCATGGTCAATGTTTCATCTCTCTTTGAAAATTCTCATTTTTCTCTTGAAATATTTCTTCTGTCCCATTTTCTGTTTTCTGTTTCTGAAAGTGCAATAGAAAAATTCTCTTTCTGTTGTCTTTTATCTGCACACTTTCTGGACTTTTTAATCTTTTTTCTATACACTTGAATCTATGTTTCATTTTACTGGCCCGTGTTCCAGTTCACTGATACTTACTTCTGCTCTGTCTAATTGTCTATTAATGGCACATTGTGATGTATTAATTAGTAAAAATATATTTTTTAAAACTACAAGTTCTCTCATTCCTACAAGAATATAATTTTGTGACAAAATCCTCTAGGTTCAAAATCCAGAAATAAACTGGGTATAGCCTTTATAGCTATGACTTCTATTTTGTATCCATTTGCAAACATGTCAAATCTATTCATTTTAGGTCTCTTTCTTGGAACTTCCACATTAACTATAAATCCATTTTTAGTAGTTTTTTCTATCTCTAGACTTACATCTATATAATCCTGTGTACAAGTATGCTTGATCATTTCCCATGGAATAATGGGCATCTGTAAAAAAAATTATAAATGCTTTAATGGTGCTGTATTTTTCTCATAAAGCATTTACATTACCTCTGGCAGGCAATGGGAGGAGACAGAAGTCACCCTGGTTTGAGCAGGCTGGGAGAAGCCAAGGCTGAGCTTCTACTTTTGTGAAAGACCAGTTCCTGCTTGTCGTTGCTCTTGGAGGCCATCCTTTTGGGGTTTCAACTCAGAAGAGAGTTTTTACCATTGCCTCTATCTTCCGTTAGGCCTTGAACTTAATTTGTGTCCTTGGTACCATAAACCTACAGAAGTCTGTTTAGCTCTTGAAGCTCTGTGTGTGTATATTTATTTTTGTCTTTAAATTGTATCACCCTGAATGACTTAGGCGTGTTCAAAGTCTTGAATGAAAAAACAGCAAATGATTTAATTGGCTTCATTGTATCTCCGTCTTTCCAGGATATTTATCTGTTAACCCGTTTCTTCTTTTATTACCCTGTAATGCCTTCAAATAGCTGCTTTTTAATATTTGACCAGATTTCACTGATGGTATCGCAAGGTATACTACATTTGAATTTACTTGATATGACTAGTATAGCCATTGTCTTGGTAACTTCCCCCAAATGACTGGGTGGGGTCATAAAATAGGATTTATGGGACTTTAACCATGGTCTTAGCAACAAATAATGAGATTTCCCTAAAATACAAATGAACAAACAGATTTGACTCAGAAAAAGTACAAGAAGAATGCTCCTGAGAGGCAAGAATAGTGAGATTTCCTCTTATGAACTTTGGACACGTTGTCTAGAGAGACCAGTCTCTGTAGAAGGATGTCATGCACTGAAAAGTAGAGGGGCAGCAAGAAGGAGTCATCCAGCAGCCGCAGCAATGGGTTCCAGCATCAGAAGAACAGTGAGGCTGGCACAGGGCCAGTGTTTCATGCTGTTGTGCGTAGGTAGGGTCACTGTGGTCCAGAACCAAACTCTGTGGCACCTAACAACAATGCAGGCTTTGTTCCGTTTTGCCAGTCTGATGGTTTTAAAATGAGCCATCACAGCAGCAGCAACAGGGAGCTGGTACTATCGTAAACAGAGAAGAACCAGGCATGGAATACATTCCTTGAACCTTAAGATCTTTGTGCACTGATCTCCTAGGTCCAGAATCCAGGCTGTGAGACCAGAGATGAATATAGATGGGACAGAAATGGTGGTACCAGAGGTAGTACACCAGGGGAACTGCTTTCTCAGGCCTCCAGGTAAGGAAAGCCAAGTGCCTTCTGTCAGATCCTGAATTGTCACCTGTTAACTTCCCGAACTGACCCTCTCACTGTGAGTGAGCTATGTCTGTGAGTTCTGTGTAGCCATGACAATAAAGTCTTGAGTGCAGCAAAGAAACAGCGTGCCATGAGAGGGATGCTGAGTGCCAGCACCTGCAGAGCAGTTTAGTGACCGAGGCATGTCTGACATGCATCCCTTCAGAACTGGTCTTGGGGTGGTACTGATGGCGATTCTCCTCCTGCCTCTGCCAGCCCCACGGGAAATCACAGGCAGTCAGATATTGCTCCCCGCCATTGATTCGGGGGAAGTTGGTTTATACCAGCTACTCTGCTGGTTGTTTGTTTGTTTTTAATGTAGGGGGTTTTAAAATACTTTTGAAAAAGTTTTGTAATACTAGAGAGTTATTAGAATATTGGCAAATAAAACAATGACCTGGAATTAGGATCCTACTACTTAGCAACCACATTGTTAATAGATGGTAGCCAGATGGTCCTGTTAGAACCAAGAGATGCCAAATCGATCAATTATCAGGTTTCAAGAGCTAACAATCATAACATTATAGGCTCACTTTCCTGATATGATCGCTCACAACAAATATGTGCACAAGCAAATGTGGAGAAGAAAGCTGATGGTCCCCGGCTATCAAAAGATGTGTGTCTGGGGTCTTACAGGCTTGAAGATAAATAAGTAGCCATTTAACTAAGAAGCAAGCCCACATGGAAGAAGAACAATACCCTGTGTGACCACGAGGTGTCTAAGGGATTTGGTATCATGCATCAAAGACCTAAAAATTATATCACTATAAATGAGGAGCTCAGATTGGGGACCCAAAGCCCATCAATAAGTGAAGTGACATCCTCTTATAGAGGGATTACAGTGAGGAAATGAGCTAGTCTGGGTACAGTGTAGTAGCAATGGAATGTGCAACTTTCCTCTGATTCTCAAATGCTTCCTCCCATCAACTAGCATTATCCCAATTCTGCAAGACAGATTCGACTAGACCAGGGGATGTACATTGGAGTCAGAAATGTGGGAATTTAGGATAGATAATCTCTTGAGACTAGAGGGGAGTGGTGACACTGGGAAGGTGGAGGGATGGTGGAGTAGAAAGGGGGAACTAAACAGTTTAACAATAAACTATATGGATGTGGAAAGGGGAAACTAATTTCTGGGGTCTACATGTGACCTTCTTTCTGGGGTGCAGACAACGGGGAGGTGAGTGAAGTGACACATTGGACAGTGTATGATATGAAGAGGTAATAACAATTTGTAAATTATTAGGAGTTCATAGGGGAGGATAAGGGGGGAGGGGAAATATGAGGAGTTGGAATTTTTAAAAAAAAATAAAGAACTAGAGGAAAGAGGGAAAGAGGAGTGCATGCTGGGGGGGGGGGTCAAGTAGAAAATGTTTTAGATGAACGTGGTAACATGTGTGTGCTTAATATGAACAATGTATTTAATGCTTTAAGAGCTGTAAGAGCTCCCAATAAAATCTATATATTTTTTTAAAAGTGAGATTATAGAAGGTAATGAAGAAACCATGCGGTGACAGTACCAGAAAGTTAGACATCCATTGAACCAAAGGGCAAGGTACTGGCAATTCTCTCGGCAACGTTGCTGTGGGTGTGTGTAGGAGAAAGAGATCCATTAATAACCATTTATATTTAGAAAATATTTTTGTAATTCCAAAAATACGACCGCTTATCAGGTATCCCTGTGATATTTGAGAGTGAGCTCATCAGAGAAGAAGATGATTGGGAGTCAGATGTTAGTCATCATTGTGTGGGCACAGGCTTTGAAAACAATGCCATGGAGCAGAATGACGGCACCCCCAGAAGTCATCAGTTATGAAAAGAGGCAGCATCTTAGCTTCGTAGTGGTGGAAGATGCTAATTGAAGCCAACATGCTGTAGGGGCAGTGACTGGGAAAGGAGTGGATGAGGAAAGAAAGGAACAAATACAGTGCTAAAGTCTTTAATGGGAGGACTCACCTCTAGCAAACCACTAGTCTGAATGCAGATACATACAAATGCTAGAACCCTGGAGAGTGGTGTTACAACTTGCTAAGCAGGTGCCATCAATCAATGTACAAATGACAGCCAGAGTCCAAGTGGAAGAAAGAGAAGGGATTTCGTGATGAGAGTAAGGAGGGTTCAAATCCCCAGGTCTTGTAACTTACTATGTGCTGCGGCTCATCCCACCGATTCTCCCTTTGATTTATAAAACGAAAGTAATAATACCTTCCGTGTAATGCTTTCATACATAGTTTGTCCGATAGACATTGCCTAGCAAGATAACTAATTCTCAAGCAGATTCTCAATGAATAACTGGTATTATTTTTCTTTTTTTCTCAAAGTCTTCAAGGATAATTATGTGCATCTACCTACTTTTATCAAGTGACCGTTCACTTAGAAGATAATTTACTTCAATGACTCCTTTAGAATGAACTTTCACTTTTATTGAGAAGAATCCTGTGAATTTAGCTAAGAGCAAGATAATGATTTCATGAAAAGAATTCATTACAATGGTACCAAGAAGTAAAGCAATTTAAGAACTACAAGTTTGAGAAAGAAGAACTAAAACAGTGCCAGTTTTGTAATTATGATTTGTATCCCACTTATTTGAATACAGTGAGACATCCTTGTAGCCTAAGTTCTTTGCATTGATGGTTGAAAAAGACACAAGTTAATTTGTGGCATAATGGTCCTGATACTGATTGTTGTGTGCTTTTTGCTGTTCAACTTTATCTGTTCTTCACAAATTAAACCCCCACCTTTTTTGACCCCACTCACCCCCACCATGTTCTTCCATGTACTTCCTTACTAAGTTTAGAATTCACTGTGTATAACTATAATCACTTGCCTCGCACCCAATCTCCCAGCTGTCCCTTTTCATTATGGAAGTCTGCCAGAATGCCAACCCGTCTCTTCCCTCATTTTACTTTGTAGAAAAACCTGAGGGGTTCTGCTTATTCGCTCCTTCCCCTTCAAACCCACCACAGGCGGGCTGCTGTGCTCATCCCTGCTCGTACACCGCTCTTCTCAAGGGCACCACATCTGCAAGTCAGTGCCACATCATCATCTTAGTCATATTTGATGCAAACCCTATTTCCCTATGTTAAAAAGGGTGCTTTAATTGACCCAGACCCAACCATTGACATCAAGTCAATTGTGACTCATAATGCCCCAATAAGGACTAGGTGGAACTACTCCCGTGGAGTGTCTGAGATGGCAACTTTCTAGAAGCAGAAAGCCTCATTTTTCTCTGATGTTGTGACTGGTGGTTTTGAGCTCCTGACCTTTTGGTTAGCAGCCCAAAGCATAACCCATGACATGGCGCCAGGGTTTCCTTAATTACTAAAGGGAGACAATCACCTCATTTGTCTCAAGGTCATGGGCTGTGATGCCTCACCTTTTTCTGGAAGTCCCTCTTCTTAGCTTTGAGGAAAAGACTTAGAATGTATTGTAAAAGTCCTCAGCTTCCCTTTATCCACCTTCACGCTGATGATGATCATGACCTTTGATGGTTGTCTTTGGCATAATTTGTCAGATCTCCCATGCTGTAATAGGCTCAATAACAGCGCGCGTGCACACACACACACACACACACACACACACATACCCTGAAAGAAAAATATCCAGGTCCATACCTTTGGAACCCCTAAATGTTATTTTTCATGGCAGAGGAAATAAATGATCATGTGTGACTAGGTTCTATGAAAGTGTAAGCAGGCTAATGTGACTCTCTCCTCCAAACCTTCCCATGGTTTGTCATCACAATTGGAATACACATTTGAAGTGACTCCCAGTTCCTGTGGAGTCACTTCGGGTTTAGGGTGAATCCAGGGCTGTCAAAATCGGCATAGGCTTCATTCACAGGGGTCTCAGTGGCGAATTTTCTGGACTGAGAGGGCCAGGCCCTTCTTTCAAGTAATTTCTGCATGGACTTGTTCATTTTGCTCTCAAGCCTGTCTACATGTACACCAGTGAGGGATTGCCCACAGAGGTGGTCTCGCCCCCAATCCTCTTTGTGGCTTCCTGCTGATTAGACTATGGATCTCTTGTACTATAGCATGAGGAGCTGCTTGAACTACTAACTGCAAGGTCTGCAGTTTGAAACCACCAGTCACTCCTCAAGCGAAAGCTGAGGCTTTTTGCTCCCATTAAAATGTAAAGCTCTTGAAAGCCACAGGGGTAGTTCTACGCTGAGTGGGGAATTGACTGGAATTGAGTTTGTTTCCTAAAACACTCCATTCTAGTCACACCAGCCGCCATCACATCCAGACAGTGGATGCCTTCTTTCACCGGGCTCTTCTAGAGGTTGTCACTGGTTCCTACCTGCCTTCCCTCCAGGCTTTCCTCAGGTGCCACCTCAGAGGGGACGTTCTGAAAACTCCATCAAAAACAGCCTGCTCTCCCTCTCTTGCCATTGTGCAATGTGGACCCTTTCCCTCCGTAACACTTCCTATCTGGCACTCGTTATGCTTTTATGAGATTTTGCATTTATTATTTATCTCCCTATCAGGATAAAGGCTCCAAAGGATTTGGTTTCATTTGGAATTGCATTCTGCATGCCTAAAATAGGATCTAGTGTATAATAGGAATTAAACAAATGCTGAAATGTTGAGTGAAGAAAAAAAGCACTCCACCATGCAACTTTGGGGGTGCTTTCATTTTAAATTGACTAGACTCTTCCAATTCACCACCATTATTCATTTTGTTGAACAGGAATGGTTTGTGTGTTACTACAGTGATGGAAGCCTCATACCGTTGATATTTCAGACACCAGCAGGGACGCGCTCTGTGGTCACCAACATGGTGGACTGTTTTCAGTGGAGCAAACAGACTAAGACAGACTAGGAAGGAATTCCTAGAATTTTACTTCCAAAGCTTGGCCAATGACAGTCCTCTCGACTACAACACAGTCTGATATAGTACAGGAAGATTACCCTTCCTCTGCCTCCAAGTTGCGAGGGTACACAAAATACACAGTGACCACAACTAAGACTCAAGCACACCAATGATTGTGAAGGTGGTGCAGAACCTGGTGATGTTTGTTCTGTTCCATGAAGGGGTATCACGAATGGGAGAAAACGCGATGGTAGTCACCAGAAAGACTCTTCAGACAAACCTGAGAAAGTTCTTGTTTGAGTTGACAGTGGTCTTAGCTCTCACTGGTCCTGACCATTGACCGTCATGTTTAAAGTTCTCCCTTTTCATAATCACCAATAAAATACAGTACGAGGCAAAACAAACAAAACCAAGCAAACAATAAAGCACACCCTTATCTAATACTGTTCCATCTTGTACTTCTTTTGGAAAGATTACTTGAATAATAATAATCCCTAAGCTGTGGTTTCTGATACTGACTCCTGAATACCAGGACTAACGTAGGAAGTGTTAGGAAGTAACTCCTCACAGAGATCTAATTCTTCTTTCTAGGATCTTCCTCTCCCACTCTCCCCCACCTCTTGCTTTCATTTCTATCAAGTTTGAATTACTAAGATTCTGAAATTTATATATATATTCACTGATTTGCTAATCTCAAGGTCAGTGTTTGAAATTACCAACTTGTCTTTGGGAGAAAATTTATATATATAATGCCACTTTACTTAAGAAATGGCAAGATGCAAAGTTACTTTTCCAGGTCATCAAGGAGAAGACCGTAGCTTGAAAGTTGATAATGGCAGATTCTCTAATATTGGTAGTGGTGGTGGTGGGTATATGGACAGCAAAGAAGGAACAAGATGTTCAGGTGTCTTTCTTGGATTGGAGACAGTGGGACTATCAGGTTGACCACTTGCCTGTACTGGTAAGGAGAGTTGCTGTGTCATTTACCTCCTGAACACCTGCGAGTGACTGAAGTGTGGAAATGTGGAGGTGGGGGTGAAAGCTTTAAGGCTTTCAGCATGGTCCATGGTGGGGCTGGGGGTGGGGGGATTGGAGCTCATCTCTCCTTCATCCCATCACTAATCAACTTTCAACAATAGAATACTTCCTTGAAGAAATGTATCAATTACAGTCATAGCCATTGGTGCATGTAGACTTTCCTGAGAGCTCTAAGGGCGAAGAGAGTATATTCAAGAGGGCACATTATTTATGTGTACCAAATTGGTGTCAACCAAATTGCCAAAGGCAGCTCGATCCTCCAAATTGCTTGCCATTCCCCAAGTACATACATTTTTTTTTCTTGGATGCTTCTGTTTTCCAGGTGCTAATTCTATGTCAAGGAGCCCTGGTGGTACAGTGGGCTATTCACTGATCTGCTAACCTCAAGAGCAGCTGTTTTTTTTTTTTTTTTGGGTGGGTGGAAATAGGACCTTATATTCCTATAAAGAATTACAGTCTAATCTTCCAAGTACTTTACACAACACTTTATGATAACACTTTCACTCCACTAAATGCCAAGTTCATTCTAGATGACAAAACATGCATCACAAACTCACGGTATATACAGAAAGTACTCAAGGAATTGACAAAAGGATGAACTTGAAGCTTGTGAACACAGTGTAGAGAGAAGGAGTCCTGGCTTGGGTGAAAACGAGGTTAACTCTAGGGTCAATTCAGGGTAACTTCAGGCCTGAAATCCTGGTGCTACCAGTCAGTGGACAGCTTATTTTCATGAGAACTCAAAAACTTTTGGACCAAGACCCGTTCCTGGAAAGACCTACTCTTTACTACCTCCAGGGATCTCATGTGCTCTGCACATGTTTTGGGGGAAATCCACTTTGTGGCAGAGCTAATTTCATTTCTTTCCAAGAGCTTCTATATCACTTTCTGAGGAAGACTTCAGGAGACATTCAGATATGCACACGTATACCCAATGCTTCCTTTTCAGGACTTAGGAGGACATACAACGAGATATGCTGCAACTTTGTTTCTCACCCTCTCCTTCATCTTAGTAAATGCCTGGCCATCTACCCAGACAAAAAATTGGCAGTTGTTCCTGACGCCTTTCTCCCTAGTATGTTCCTTTACAAAATCTGTCTGCAAATCCCACCTATTCAAAAATTTGGCTTCCATTCCAGTATCTCCCTGCCCTTTTGTCAGTGCTTATCTATCTTCTGTTCCCTGCATGATGCAAACCACCTCGGGACTACACATCTTATTTAAATCTTGGTCCCTCTAACTATTCCCCACATAAGGGTCAAGCTATCTTTTTCACTTTTAAAGGAAATCATGATCTTTTCTGACTTCCTAGGTACAGCATACAAATATACTGTGCCCTTGTATTTACTGGTTCAGTTCCACTCCCGTCACTCTGTCCCCTTCTCACTGTCTTGCACTCACATCAATATGAATATACCAACCTTTGCCCCTTCCTTCTGTTTTTTTGCCATTCCAGTTATCTAGAAAAGAAGTCTTCATGGTGCAGTGGTTAAGCACTGCTAACCAAGAGATTGACAGTTTGAACCCACCAGTCCTTCAATGATCAGCATGTGGCAATCTGATCTGTAGAGGTCATGGCCCAGGAAGCTTTATGAGGCAGGTCTACCGTGCCCTTTAAAGCCACTAAGATTCAGAATCAATACAGCAGTTTTCTGTTTGTTTGACTTTGATCCGGAAAACACTACTCTCCATTCCTTAAAGCATTATTTCCTTCTCATCATTTGCATTAATGTCAAGGTCATTTCCTGAGGAAGCATTTCCATCTGTGTTAAGTTGAGTTGTCTAGAGCAAGGGTTGGGAGGCTTTGGATACAAAGGATGCAATTCTACCCCTCACAACAACTTAAAAATTATTTGAGAGCCATAAATATATTTTTATGAACAAATTAAATAATCATTATCTAAATAAGATTCTTTAAAATCTTTCCATTTTATCTCAGAGTTGCATGTGTGTACTGAAAGAGCTGCATATGGCTCTCAAGCTACAGTTTGGCAATCTTCTTGGTCTAGAGGAAGAAAACCAGTGACATAAGATGCATAAGAAAGACTGTTGTTATCAAAAAGTAGGATTATAAGAAAAAGGCATCCCAGTCCAGCCCAAATTCAGTCCATGCATCTTTTGTAAGGCAAAACCCTCTTCAGACTCATGTAGCCCAAAAGTAAGGACTCAGAAAGATGGCAAGGGATGCAGGGAGATCATAGCTGGTGGCTGCAGAGTCTAGTGGACCCAAGGCCAATGGAAACATGACAGGATCCAACAGCTCCCAGGTTGACTCCTAGGGTCCCTGACCCATATGGTAGACTCAGAGTTCCAGAAAGCAGTGAAGTTGAAGGGGCAAGAGGGAGAGGAGAAGTTTCCAGTGTCTCTCTTATAAAAAGACCATACCTCCCAGGAGACATCATCTGGCTGTGATCTGATTGGCAGGTTGGAATCCATTCCTACACTTTCACACAGATGCAAGTTGACATAAAATCTAACTGCCACACCATCTTATCACTTCACGAATGACATTATCTAATAATGTATTCTTATATTGACTGTCAATCTGCACATTGGAATGTAAACTTCCCCGATGCTTCTTTTGCTGTTGTTTTTGTTTTTTTAGTCACTTTATTTGGGGCTTGTTAACATGCTCCACTCCTGACCAAAAGGCTGGATGCTTGCCTCCATCAGAAGCAAGACCTGGTGATCCGCTTTTGAAAAATCAGTAATTGAAAGTCCTGTGGAGTCCTGTTGTATTCTGACATGCATGAGATTACCATATGTTGAAAATACTACAGGATGACTGGGTTTTGTTAGATTTTGTAGAGTCAGTAAACACAAAGCCAGAAAAAAATGCTGGACTGTGAGAGTTGTAAAAAAATGTTAGCCCAGACTAAGGTGGCCAAGGATAGGCAGAGTCAGATTGGCTAACCCTTTCTAAGACTTGCCTCTAAGTTGGTCACTTATCCGGGGTTTGATTTCATTTTTTATTCCAGACACATAGAGTAAGCAGTCATAGGAATGACACACATCTCTTAGGGTGGGAGATGGGGACTCAAGGGGTTAACCAACCTCATTCCCGCTGGTGGCAGTGATTGTAATTTTAGGAAGTCACTCCGGAAATAGATTAAAAAAAAAGACACAAAAGATCTCTGAGCCTTTAATTCAGCTATTGTAGAAACCCTTCAGGTATTTATGTCAATGAGTACAGTAATAGTCTTAATATGTCACAGCTGGCTTCATTTTATTTTTAAAGCATGCTTGGAAGGTGATCCAATTTAAGCACACACTTGGGCCGAATTCTCATCCTTTAGGGTTCTATGGGGACATGCATTCATTAGCAAAATGGCACAAAGTTCTTTAAAAGAAAGAATTGTCTACCAGCGGCTGTGTCAGCCTAACATATTGGGAGCTCTCTAACCTGTTTCCATTCTATTCATCATCAAATGATTTCCTTCGGTGTGGGGCTGGTTTTCTTCAAGGCTCATGTTTCTTCTCATTTTCAGCATGAGCTTTGAGTAAAATGAGATCACGGAGGACCAAAGTGGATCAGTCTTGTCTAATACCTAACCAATTTAGGACTCTCCTTCACGAGGCCACTTAACCCAGCTTCTGGTTCAGCCACTGCCCAGGACTAAAGCAGAGCGAGGTGTCCTGACATTGCATCTCTGCATGATGTCGTATAGTGCCCATGCAGCTCGAATCTTCAGTTCAATATTACACAGAGGTCTTTCTGTCTTACACTCCAAATCTGATCTCAGCTTCGCATTGGCACTGCTAAGCAATTGGGCTGCTTTCCGTCCCTAATGCCCAAGTATCTCTACTGAACATTTTCTCCTGCTGGGTTAAGCCGATATGAAATCTTATCTTTTAAATACAGTTTTAGGGAGTTGATCTCAAAAGTCATTAGCTCTAATATTATTCTCAAGGCCTTCCACCTCACGATATGAAAGTTAATCTCAAAAAAAAAAAAAAGAAGAAAGTTAATCTCTTTGACAACTTCTGCAGCATGAATTTTCTTTGGCAAGGAATAAATAACAAATTTGATGTTTCAAACTTAAGTCTTCTCCTGAAGAGGCACAACATGTCATTCTTCTCTTCTGTGCAAGAGATAGAGTCAAATCTACAATTTCTATATCATTTTCATCATAAATATCTTTAATGGTCAGTGAGATACTACTGTCAAGTTAAAAATAATGCCACAATTCTACATCTTCTTCAAAAGATCCGGGGCATCTTGAGGCTTATTTCCTTGAGAAGACAGGTGAAGTAGCATTTATAATAACCGAAACATTTCGAGTACTCTGTTGCCCAATGAATCATTAAAAATAGCATTTTATTCAAATAGCATTTAAGACCTCTCCTTCACTCAAATGCATTTTGCTCTATTGTAAGAGCACAAAAAGAGGCCCAGAGACCAGGGGCTCAATGTCAGGCATGGGGGGGAATGAGTTAACATCTACAGCACAGTGAAGAAGCCAAGTCAAGTCCTGCTGAGCAAGAATCAGAGACATCGAAAAGTCTAACTGGCCTCATACAAGAAGCAACGATGGAGAAAACATTTGAGGGAACAAATGATATTACTGGACTTAGACATGATGTTACTTAGAATAACTTCCTGTTTTTTTTAATGGTGACTACCATTGTTGTTAGGTGCTGTCAGATTGGTTCAGAAGGATCCCTCAGTTCTTCTCCATCCACCTAGTGGTTGTTATGTGCAAACCCATTGTTGTAACCACTGTGTCACTCCATCTTGTCAAGGATCTTCTTTGTCTCTGACCCTCTTCTTTACCAAATGTGAGGTCATTTTACAGGCACTGATCTATACTGATAACAAATCCAATGGATATGAGATGAAGTCTGGCCCTTCTCCTTGGAAGGAGAGTGCTGGCTGTATTTTTTTCCAAGACAAATCTGCTGGCTCTTTGGCAGTCAGTTTTACTCTCAATATTCTTTGCCAACACCATGGTTCAAATGCGTCAATTTTTCTTTGACTTTCTTCATCCAATTTTCACATGCATATGAAATGATTGTAAAGACCATGGCTTGCATCAGGTGCACATTCATGCTTAGCTTTGTTTTTCAATACTTTAAAGAAGTCTTGTGCAGTAGATTTACCCAATGCAATGTGTTTCCATTAGCATTAATTTTTAATCCACACAAGATGGAATTTTTGACAACTTCAATGTTTTCTCTGTTTCTCTTGATGTTGCCTAATGATCCATCCATTTTTTGAGGTCTTCTTTACTTTAAGTTGTAATTCATTATGGAGACTACAATCCTTTATTTGACCAGCACGTGCTTTATGTTCTCCTCATTTTCAGCAAGTAAATTTGTATCATCTGCATATCACAGATTTTAATCAATTTTCTTTCAAACCTGATACTGAGTTATTCTTAATATAATCCTCCTGAAATGGTTGACTAGTTCTCTTTGATACAATGACTGCATAGTCTTTACACCTTTTTGGTTCTTTCTCCATCCTTCAATGTTTTGTGCATGGAATCTTTTGTGTGTGTGTGTGTGTGTGTGTGTGTGTGTATGTGGTATCACTGCCGTGGTGGGAGTAGGAAGCCTAGCCTTGCTCCTAGAGAGCTACTGCTGAATTTGAACCATCAACCCTGTGGGCCGCAGTCCCACACACAACTGTCCATGGAATCTTTTAATATTGCAAGTCAAGGCTTGACTTTTTTTCCAGTTGCTTCAGATTATGTTTGTTGAGTTTATTTTTCTTTTTGGTTTTCTAACTCTAGGTCTTTGCACATTTCATTATAGTACTTTGTCTTCTCAAGCTTCCTTTGAAAATTTCTGTTTGGATCTTTAACTTCATTTCTTCCATTTCCCTAGCTACACCAGGATTAAGAGCAAGTTTCAGAGTCTCTTCTGACATCCAAGCTGATCTTTTCTTTCTTTCCTCTATTTTTAATGTTCTTTTGCTTTCTTTATGTATGTTGTTATCTCACAGCTCATTAGATTTTCTGTCATTAATTATCAGTGTGTCAAGTCTATTCTTGAGATGGTCTCAAAATTCAGGTGGGGTAGATTCAATGTTGTATTTTACCTTTCTTGGTCTTGTAATTTTTTTTTCTTAAATTCAGCCTGAACTTACATATAAACAACTGGTCTGTTCCACAGTTGGCACCTAGCTTCATTTAGTTACTGATAGTGCATTTCTCCATCTTCTCTTCCCATAGGATGTAGTAAATATGTTTTCTGTGTATTTCATCTGGAGAAGTGCATGTATACTTCCCTTTTGTTGTTGAAAACTCATATTTGTAATAAAGAAGCTGTATATCTTGCAAAATTCTATATTGCAATCTCCAGTTTCTTCCCTGTGACTAAGACCATCTTTTCCAAGTAATATTCCTTCCCCTTTGTTTCCAACTTTTGTTTTCCAATCACCAATAATTATCAATGAACCCTGATTGCATGGTCAATTTCAGACTGAAGATGTTGATTAAATGATTCTGTTTATTTCCTCACTGAATTTAGTAGTAGGTGCATACATTTCAATCATAGTTGTAGTGACTGATTCCTTTGTATAAGAATATATGTATTTTCCTATTACGGGCAGCATTATTTTCCATGGTAGAGCTTGCAATGTACTTTTTGATCATCAATGCAACACCATTCTTCTTGAATTTTTCGTTTCAGGCAGAGTAAACCATATGACTTTGTGATTGACAACAGCCAGCAAGAGTCCATTTCAGTTCACTAATGTTTAGAATACCCATCTTTATGCATTCCATTTCATTTTAGCAACTTCCAATTTTTAAAAATGCATACTTCCTCTATTCCGAGTTCTATTTATTAATAGATATTTGCAGTTGTTTTTTCTCAGTATGAGCCATGCCCCATTAGCAAATGAAGGTACCAAGGGTCTTCTCCATCTATGTCATGATAGAAGACTTAGTTAGAGGAGGAGGCTCTTCTTCCTAAGTCATATTTTGAGTGCTTTCAAACCTGTGGGGCTCATCTTCTGGCACTAGTTCTGACAAGGTTCTGCAGCTATTTGTGAGGTTTTCAGTATCTCATAAGGTTTCTTTGCTCTCCATATGACTTTCAGTGGCCATTTCCTCAGAAGTAGATAGATTTTCCTTCCTCATAATATGGTTTAACCTGGAACCTCTGCCGAAACCTGTTCACTTTGGATGATCTTCTTGGTCTTTGAAATTCCAGTGACATATCTCCATCACCACAGCAACATCCAAGCCACCACACACTGACAGACGAGTTGTGGAGTGACTAGAAAGAAAAAAACCCCACCTTCGGTCCTCTCATGCATCAGAAGATGACTCTCTTGTTCTACAAGACTGGTGGGTACGCATATCCGTGAAAGAAAAGGAAAACTATGTTATCAAGCTATAGTTAGCTTTCTTAGGAATTACCATGTATACTCGTGTATAAGTCGAGTTGTTCTGCATATTTTTAATTCAGGTTTTTTTTTTTTTGGTAAAATTAGGTGTCTTGACTGATATTCGGGTTGGCTTATTCTGAACTATATATGGTAAACTGTCTCCATAAAACTTATATTGAAGTCTTACCCTTGATACACTCAAGCTTATATGGAAATAGGTTTTCATTTCAAACAAATGTATTAAGCACCTTCTGTGCACACACAGTAGGTGTCCTGGTTACATGTTGGGCTGTGACCACATGGTCAGTAGTTCAAAAGCACTAGCAACTTCATGGAAAGTTTGAATGATAGTTGTAGTTATTGACTTCCTTGTATAGGCTATATGTTGTCCTGTAACAGACAGCATTATATTTCAAGCTAGATCATTCTACATACCTTTTGATAATGAATATCATTTTTTTTAAGGCATCACTGCTCTCTGGTGGGAGTGGGAGTGGGAGACCCAGCCTTGCTTCTGGAGAGCTGCTCCTGGATTTGAGCCACCAAGCCAGTGGGCCGGAGTCCTGCACTCAACCACTATGCCACCGGTATTCATTAAGCAGTTACAGTCTCAAAAATCCACAGTGGGGTGGGGGTGGGGGTGGGGGTGTCCCTCTGAATCAGCATGGATTTGATGACAGTGAGCTTGGCTTTGAGATGGCGTGCACCAGCAGGGAATAGGGTCTTTGATAATGTTAACATATTCACATTGTTGTTTTTTAGCTGTTATAACATTGGCCTTGCCTCACAGTTATGCCATTCACAAGACAATGTCATACAACCAGTCCGGCACCACTCCTGTGGTCAGCTGCAGATTGTATCCTTGAGATCCAAAAGCTTTTATTGACTGGTTTTGGGATGTACATCACCAGGTCTTTCTTCCTCATCTGTCATAGTTTAGAATATCTGCTGAAACCTGTCGCAAATTATAGCAGCACTCAAACCTCCCCTGACAGACAGGTGGTAACTGTGTACTGGCTAAGAATCAAGTTCAGATCTCCTGCACAGAAGACAGGAATTTTACCACTAAACAGGCAATGCTCACATGATTGCTTCTAATGCAATCCTTAAGAAAGAAGTGACACCGAGAAGATAGCCATGTGACTACAAACTTGAACTGCAGGAAATACCAGGCATCCAAAATGCAAAAGGTAAGCACCTTCCCTTAGACCCATTGGAGAGAACATGTTCCTGATGCTGCCATGAATTTTTACTCCTAGCTCCAATCCATCTACTTATTATTACATATACCTACTTATTATAGTTATACTGGGAGTACTTGCCTTCCTTGGGCCATTTCTTTAACCAAATAATAAAAATAAAACACATTTCAATATCAAATGAGTTAGGAGGTATTGAGCATTGCAGAACACTCATAATTATTAAAGCTAGACATTCCTAAAAGAAATAATTCTTGAAGTCTCTGAGAAGAAATATTGAGCCATTTATTCCACACTAGATATGAACTGTGTACAAAAGGCAACTCTGGGAGAGTTGGTATTTTCTAGCACAGTTCTTTTCAGGATCTCATGCCTTGTTTTTACAGCTGCTAACAATCAAAGTTCTTTCCAAATAGGTAATAATAGCAATAATTCTAAACCTCTCCTGGCTGCCACTTTAACCCTGAGCCAGCACATTGTTTAGTTTTAGAGCCAAATGGTACACATTTTTCTAGAATTTATCTTTATGAGAGCAGTACAATTTATCTCAGACTGCTACATAGGTGTTCTCTGATCTGCCTTATATAATTGGAATGAGAGGTCCTTCTCTTGGTTATTTTGTTTTTAAATCATTTGGGAGCACTTACAGATATAATGATTCATAATTCAATTAGATTATGCGTGACTATTTAATTGCTGCCAATATCAATTTCAAAACATTTTCATTCTTCTTGAACTCCTTGATATCAGCTCCTCTTAATCCCCTCCTTTCCATACCCTACCCCCCAGGAGTCCTTACTTTTATGCTACATATGTTATAAAATATTATTATTATTATTATTCATCTCTTACACCATCCAATATATCAAATCACCTACAATTCTGTTATTCATTGCCCTTGAGTAGGATTTTTCTTGATTGTTTTTTCACATAAACTTTTAAAAAGATACTTTCAGATTTATTAAAAAGTGAAACAATAAGTCAGAGGGTTCCCTGAAATCCCCAAGTCAGTTTTTATGTTATTAAGAACTTATGTAGTAAAGTTGTACATTTGTTGCAATTAATGAATGGATATTGACATACTATTGTTACTGAAAGGAGCTCTGATGGCACAGAGATTAAGTGCTTTCCAGCTAACAGAAAGGTGGGCAGACTCAGCAGGGAAGCAACAGTGTCCACCTGGAAGAAGTATACCAGCCTGTGTGATCATGAGGTGTTGATGGGAATAGGTATCAGAAATTAGAAAAGAAGAAATCAAAGTGACATGAACTAACATAGACAAAGTAAATACCCCAAACTCACCTGTAAGATTATTGGACAGTCTCTCACAGAAGGCCCTACAGCAGGGAGGATATATCCAGGGTGCAGTAGAATACTGATAAAGCAAGTAAATATCCTCTAGTTCTTTACTATTTCCTCCCCTTACTATTACGGTCTTCGTTTCACCTCATTAATCTTGTGAGACCTGTATATGTTCATCTGTATAATTAAGGTCTTGTGATGCATGAAATCCAAGATAGATAAACCCTTCAAAAATAATAATGAGAGTAATGATTCCCTGAGGGTATGGGAAGGGGTGGGGAGGGACAAGAGGGAACTGACAGCAAGGAGGACTCTGTAACCCCAGTGGAGAGGAATGAATAGCAGAATTGTAGGTAAATGGATACATTGGATGATGTAAGATACAGCTAATAATAATAATAATATATAATATAATACAAAGGGTTCCTCAAAGGTAGGGTGGGAGAGGGAAGGGTTAAAGGGGAACTAATACTTAAGAGTTCAAGAAGACAATGTTTTGAAAATGATTAGTGGCCACAATCATACAATTATGATTGATATAATTGAATGATGGTTTATTATATTATATGTAAGAGCTCATAATAAAATGATAATAAAAGAAAGATGGGCAGTTGGAACCTATTAGCTGTTTGTGGGAGAAAGATGTGATTGTCTACTCATCTATCATTTATTTCTCTATTTCTTTTTAATTTAAAGTTTAAAAAATATTCATTTAATTTTATGCTTAATACTTACTTTTAATTTAACATTAATCATGTATTTTTAAGTTTTACTGACATACAGCTCACATGCTGTAGAATTCAAAGATTTGAATATATTAAAAATATATTTACAATCATCACCACAATCAATTTTAGAATATTTTCTTCATTTTTGTACTCATTATTAATAGTTATCTATATCTACCAACCTATGTTTTTATGTTTACTCTACCAATAGATTTACCGATCCTGAATTTTCTATAAAGAAAAACATACAAAATAAAAATAACCAAAAATTTAATAACAGTAACAAAATGAAACAAGGGAAAATCTCAATCCAAAAGAAAGCAGAAAATCAAAAATACTTGAATAAATGTAAAGTAGGTCAAGTGGGAAAACAAATGATAAGACATTAAAACTTAACCTAACCATATCTGCATTAGTTCCCTTTGTGGTGCATGCTGCTTAAAGGTAAGGGTTAATGATTTGAAGTTTAATCCCCATGGGGACTCTGCAAATGAATTTTAAGCCTTCGCTCTTATCCATATCATTCTGCAAACCAGGTGGTCAGAATTTAAGTTCTAATGTAATTTTGTTACCACCCTTAGATTTTGGTTACTTTCATTGCTATTGGACATGGTGGCCCTATCAGAAAAGTGTTGGACTGCAAATTGCAAGGTCAGTGTTTCAAACCCCACAGTTGCTTCTAGGGAGAAAGGGGAGGTAATCTTCTCCTGTAAATTGTTTTATCATTCAACTAGTCAGACATATTTTGTTGTGTGACATTGATTGCCAGTTCCATTGTGTTACAGCACACACCCCACTTCCTTTCTGCTTTCCCCACTTCCATTCTCTTCCTTTCCTGTTCTTTTCTGACTCTGGAGTTTTCTCCTGTTGCCCTTCTCATTTCATGTGGTTGATTATTTTAAAGGGTGTGGACCTCCCCAGTGCCATGGGTCACTTTATAGAGCTGTCTACATGGTGGGTCCGTCTGTAATGTTTTCTTTGGGGGGGGCATCACTGCCCTCTGGTGGTCGTGGTAGCTACCCAGTGCTGCTCCCGAGAGCCGCCGCTGGATTTGAACCGCCACGCCCGCAGTCCAGCACCCAACCAGCCCTGTAATGTTTTCTTGTCTTACTACATGAGCTAGGCCTTCTGAGATGATGCTTAAAAGTAGTAGGGAGAAGTCCATCTCTATCTTGTTCCTGGTCTAGGGGTAAAAGATGTAGTTTCTCAACATTAAATATGATATTAGCTGTAAGTTTTGTTTTATTTTGTAATTTTCTGCGAGTTTTTGGTAGATTTTAAAAATTAAATTAAAGAAGCTTTTCTCTATTCCTAGTTTGCTGAGGGTTTATCTCAAGAATATGGGTTGCATTTTGTCGAATACTTTTTCTGCATCTGTTGTTGTGAGCATATGATTCTTCTTCTCTAACCTGTTGGTAAATCAATTTGTGACTTACACTCATTGATTTTAAATTTTTACTTTTTATCAATTGATTTTTGAATGTTGAACCAGTCTTGCATATCTAAAATGAATTCCACTTGGTTGTAATCGATAGAGCCTTGCATATCTAGAATAAATTTCACTTGATTTTATATATATATATATATATATATATATATATATATATATATATATATAATCTTTCTCCTTGGGAGCTGCTGATGGTTGCAAACTGCCAAACCTGTGGGTCACAGTCTAATGTGCTTTTTGCCTTTGTGTGAATGTGTGTGAAGGGTGGGGGCTGGGCACAAGACTCATTGCTGTCAAGTCGATCGTGACTCACAGTGACCCAGCTGGACAAAGTACAACCGGCCCTGTGGATTTCTGAGACTGCAAGTCCTAACTGGAATAGAATGCCTGTTCTTTCTCCCTCAGAATGGCTTATCGTTTTGAATTGCTAACCTTGTGGTGAACAGTTCAACACGACCTTTATATCACTAGGACTCCTCTATATATGCTATATGCATATATAACATATTTATACACACACATAAGGGAGCTTCAAAATGTTCATGGAAAAATAGAACTAAAAATAATGGGATTTTCCCATGAACTTATTGAAGCCCCCTTAAATTATACATCGTCAGAGTCAATTGTCAGACTTTATTGAGGATTTTTGCGTCCATGTCCATGAAAGATGTTAGTCTGTAGATTTTCTCTTAGCAGCACTTTTATTTGATTTGAGCATTAAGGTAACACTGTTCCCATAGAGTGAGTTAGGAAGGGTTTCCCCTGCTTCTACTTTAGCAATAATCGCTCTTCAGGCCCACCTCATTGGCTGTGACGCTGCCACTGCGCAAAGCTGCTTGCATTTTTTAGAAAAAAAAAAGAAATTCATATCATTAGGCAGGTAATTGATATCGTTTCTTCTTTGTCTCTGGTCAGTTTCAGCAGTGAAACCATCTGGGCCTTGTTTTGTTACTTTTTGGAGGGATGCTGTGAAGATTATTAATTATAGATCCAATTTCTTTAATGGATATAAATTTATTTAGATTACTAATTTCTGCTTGTGCATGTTCTGGTATCATATATCTTTCAAGAAAATGATTTATTCCATCTAAATTAATTTGGGGGTACTGAATTGTTCTAATATTCCTTTCTTAATCTTTGAATGTAAATAGGATTAGAAATAATAGGCCCCCCCCCATGATAGTTCTTTTTGTGTCTTTCTCCCTCTCTTTTTGCTTAGAAACAAATCCAGAGACACACATGTGTGTATAAGAAGGCACTTTACATAAGTAATTGTATATTAAGGACATATCATAGTCCAGTCCAGTCCAGATCAAGGTCATAAGTCCAATATCAGCCCATATGTCTGATACCAGTCTGTAACTTCCTCTTCAGACTCACATAAGACATACAATGATGCTGAGTACAGGACAATCACAGGCCAGTGGATGGAAAATCTTGTGGATCCAGTGGTGGTGGAAGCATGTCAGTGCTGTTGTGACTCTCCATGTGGCTCCTCCAGCTCCAGGGCTCTAGTGTAGTTCCATGTGTCTTGTCAGCAGGAAGAAGAAGCACAGAGAGAGTGTGTGTCCTGCCCCAGGGAGGAATTCAGGAGTTACCAGAATCTTTGGGAGAAGACCATGACCACATGGAGGCCTCATTGGCAATGGCCTGATTGACAGGGTAGGCTCCACCCTTCTCAAGTTGATAGGAGATTATGTAACTACCTCAGTTGGCCTGGCTAATGTATAATTTTATAGATCTTTGTAATGAAATCAACCTCAGGTTTGACAGATTTTTTTTCCTGTTGTTTTACTCTTTTCATTGATTTCTGCTCCAATTTTTAATATTTCTCTTCTGCAGCTTACTTATACTTAAACTGCTCTTCTTTCTCTTGTGTCCTAATGTCAAAGCTCAAATATAAAATAAAATTTTATTCTTCCCTAATTAACACACTGATGTCCAAATTTTTTCTCGAAGAGCTATTTTTGCTGTATCACACATATTATGATAAATTGTATTTTATTTTTGCATGTAGTTCAAGTCATCTTTAACTAAATGTCTCTGCATAGTCATTCTTTGACCACCATGTTATTTAATAGACAAATATTTGGGAACTTTGCAGTTAGCTTTCTTTGATTGATTTCTAGTTGAAATCCATTGTGGCTAAGGACAAACTTTGAATCATTTGTGTTTGCATAAAGTGTGAAGGTTAGTTTTGTGGTTCCAAATGCGAGACACGTAGGAGCTGATAAGGGACACTCATTCTACTGTTGCTGGTGAAGGATCCTAGAAATGTAGATCCCCTCACAGACGGGTCACAAGGAAGACACTAGACAACCAGGTTGCAGTAGAGCACCAATGAAACACACAACATTCCTCAGTTCTTTAATGCTTCCTCTCCGCCACCATCATGACCCCAGTTCTACCTTACAGATCCAGCTAGACTGGAGAATGTGTACAGGTACAGCTAAGAGCTCTCATCACACAGAAGGCAGGACAATAATAGTGCTACTGTGAGGGGGAGGGGAGGAGAGAAAGGGGAATTGATGGCAATGATGAATGTATAACCCACAGAAACATGGGTAAGGGGAGACAGCGGATGGGAAAAGATATGAAAATAATTTATCATTTATCATGGGCTAATGAGGGTAAGAGAATGGGGAAGGGATGTGTGACAGTCACTGATCTGTGTCAATTTCAGCACTGGGCATGTAGGGGTGGAGTCTAGCCTGTCAATATGGAGATAGGCAATGAGACCTCTGTGTGGGCATGGCTTTCTCTGAGAATTCTGGGAAATTTTGAGATATTTCCCCCTGAAAGTGAGAGCTATTAACTCAGTCTCTTGGAGATGGACTAGCAGAGAAGACAAGATGGCAGCATGCTGATAGACCTTGATTCCTGGAGGAGTCAGAGGAGAAATCACATGGGCCTACCCTGACGGAACCAGACTTCTGGGACCAGAGAAGCCACATGGAGACTCATGCTAGTACTGAGATGCTCAGGAGGTCACGAGGAGACCCCTGCCAGCGCTGAGATGCTTTTACCACCACTGGATTCACAAGACTCTGCACCCACTGGCTGGTAATGGTCCTGGCATCATTGCATGTGCTTTATGAGTCAGAAGGAGACGCTATATTAAAGTGACCAGACATCCCACTTTTGGTGGGACAGTCCCAATTTTAAACAATTTTCCCCGAATCCCATGGTGTTTTTAAAAAGTCTTGATTTTTTGAAAGAATGCATGACAAGATAGGGAACAATGGGAGAACAGGAAGGGAATATAACCCTTCTATCCCCCTCTCCCCTGGTCAACAGTGTTCCACTTTATCAATGTTAATATCTGGTCACTTTACTCTATAGATTAGTATCGGACATATGACATTGGACTGGACTGAGTTGGGATGCTTTCTCAGTGTTCCATTCCTCTTGTATATAAACCTTTCCCTTATATCCATAAGTGTCTTATGAATTTGTTTCTCTAGTGTATTTAGACTCATACAGGAGGCAAAAAGAAGAGGTGATACTAAGAACTCAAGTAGAAATAAAATGTTCTGAAAATGATGATGACAACATTTGTACAAATGGACTTAATACAATTGATGTATGGATTGTTATAAGAGTTGTAAGAACCCCCAATAAAGTGATTTATTAAAAATAAATAAATGAAGCTCATTAACACTGCAGCTCCAATTAAGTATATGCATACTGATTTTCTGACAGTTTGACTAGTCAGATAACCAAAAGATGCTGAAGTCTTCAGCCATAATATTTTGTTTCTCCTAATTTTGCCTGGCTTTTCCCACCCTCTGGTGCAAGGTACATGCATATTAAGGGGTTTGTTATGTTTTCTTGTATAATTGTCCACTTTATCACTACCCAATGCCTCTTTATAGCTGATAGTTTTTCTTCTTCTGACATTGACTTGTCTGAAATTAATAAAGCTACCCCATTTTTCTTTTGACTACTGTTAGCAGGTTGATCTTCCTCCATCCTTTTACTTTTAACATGAGTCTTGATATTTAAGTGTGTTTCTTGTGGGCAATACCAGGACGCTTCAAAACATTCATGGATCAATTCCATAATCTTTTAATTAGAATGCAGTAAAGAGCAATGGAAGTGGATATAGCTATTGCCCCAAGGCACTCGCTGCCTCTTGACCTATTCGGACACCAGTTGTTCTACTGAGCTTGACAACTCATTGTAATGTCTGCTTAGCGCTCACAGACGGTACTTAAGATTGAGGGGGTAGCTAGGTTAGTAGGTCACCACAAGTCAGAATGAGCAAAAGGTAAGGAAGGCTATGGTCACTGGTGCACAGCAACCTCTCTTCTCAGCAAGCAGCCACGTGTCTCTTCAGTCTTGAGCCCCTCAGCCAGGGAGTCCCTTGACTTTTGCTTCCATGGGCCAGGAAGCCAGCCAGCCTGTCCCAGAGTCCCATAGGCCCAGGTCAGTGGAGAAGATGGTGGTTGGATTCTTTGCCTTCTTCTTGTTGAGATGCTGAAGTTTTCTATAATCTTTGAGATTAGATTTTTATCCAGTATCTTCAGACTTCCTTCAAGCCATATTCTTTTTGAGGTCATTGTGGAAAAGGCTTTTTTTCCTAGTCACATAGTTGATTTTTTCTTGTTAATAGATGTATTTTTGTACATTGATGTTCTTTCCTGAGACTTAGTTAAACTCTATTATTAATTCTATAACTCCCCCCCCCCCTTGGTTCTTTAGAATGTCCAGTGGACAAAGATACTTAAGCTGTTAGTTTATTTCATTTTCTTCCTCTGGACTTGATTTGTATTGAAACTACTTCTTTTAGATATTGCTTCCTTTATAATATAAGAATAAAATTTCCTCTAAGTATGACTTTAGCTATATATTCCACACTCTCAGGATTTTGTTGTTGTTAAGTTTATACTATTTTCTAACTTCCCCTGTGATTATTTTTGATCTGTACATTATTTAAGCAGGTGCTGTTTAATTTCTAAATATATGGGTATTTCCATGGTTTATTTGTAAAAGTGACCTCTAATATCTATGATTCAAGGCCTGCTAATGTTATTGTACTTGTTTTATGGTCTAATAACTCCTAACTGGAAAATGCTCCATATGCACTAGAAAAGAGTGAACAAATAAGCACTCTGCTGGTTTGGGTCAAAGCGTTTTCTATATGCCCATGGGTTGTTTAATAAAGAGCAAACATACACACCAATAGTCGTTGTCAAGTGGGTTCTGACTCATGACTACATTGCATGTCTGAGGACAGAGTTTGCAATGACGGATTATTTCCCGTGTAGGTTACTTTCTTCTGAGATGGCTTTCTGTGGACTCAAACTCCCACCCTTTCAATTAGCAGCCACGTTGACCATTTGTACCGCCTACGGAGCTGTTAAAAGTTCTCTTTCTTTCTTTGTAGTTGTTCTATCCATTAATGAGAGAGTAGTGTTTATACCTCCAAGTATGAGCACCAAATTATCTACTTCTATTGTGAATTCTGTGTTATTGCTTCACGTATTTTGACACACTGTCCTTAGTTGCATGCACAATTATAATTGTTAAATCTTCCTGCCTTGCTGGCTCTTTTACTACTATGAAGTGTTGCTTTTGGTCTTGAACAATGTTTCTTGGCTTAAAATCAAACATGATTGATACTCTTTATAAACCTCTTCAACGCTCCTTTGGTTACTTTTTTTTTTTTTGCATAGCATATTTCCCCCAGCCTTTTACTTTCAACTTATTTGTGCCTTTAAATCTAAAGTGTTCCTTTTATGGAGTAAACATGTCACAATTTACATTATGTTTCTCTAGGTTTGGACACCTATACATTGGTTTACAGGTAGTTTCCCTTAGATTTGGTTAAGTGCTTAGAATAGGAAATTCATTTGATTACCCTTCCTCAAACAAGAATGTTTAAATACCACCCTCCCCCACAGTTATAGGAGAATAATGATTATCCTTCGGAAAGTAGAAATTAATTAGAGTAATAATTATTTTCTAAGGACCTGCACTAAATGTCTTACATTTATTATTTAAAACAATACATTCTCCAAACAGTTCAATGACGTAGATAATTGTACTGATGTATAAGTGGATGAGTTAAGGATTGTAACTATTCTTAGTCTCCTTCAAGAAAACAAACTAGCATAAGAACCAGGATTTTTATTCAATCCTGTTAGACTCCATAGATTAGTTTGAAGTCTTTCTTCTGCCCTTACTCTCTTTCCTTCTTCCCCTGCTCTTCTTGCTCTTCCTTGGTGATGCAGCAAAGCTGTGTTACCACCAAAAGAAGCACTGGTAATATAGTGGGTTTCAAGTCACAAGGTCAGCAGTTTGAATTCATCAACTGATCCAAGGGGGAAAGATGAGGCTTTGTACTCCCATAAAGATTTTTTTTACGGGGTTGGGGGGGTATCACTGCCCTCTGGTGAGAGTGGGAGGCCCAGCCTTCCTCCTGGAGTGCTGCTGCTGGATTTGGACCGCCAAGCCAGTGGGCCTCTGTCCTGCATTCAACCCTAGGCCCCTGTACTCCCATAAAGATTTACAACCTCAGAAAACCCGTAGATGCAGTTCTGTACTCTTCTCCAGGTCCCTGTGTTTTGAAATTGACCCAATGGCAGAGAGTTTGGTTTTAGGTTATCTTACCAGGATCTCAGAGTACTTCCCAAATAAGTTATCTATCCTGGGTTGCAAGTGACTATAACCAGCAATGAAATGATTGCACAGCTGCAGATAACTGACCATGGGCTGCTATATCCTGACCTCATAAAGACAGTATAAAATCCAACCTTGAAGCACAAGATGAAGACTGAGAAGGAGTTTTGTTGTGATCATGTGTCATTGCTGTTCATCTGATCCTTGTGTCTGTGAAGTGTGGGTTTTCGTGGTGGTGGCACTCTGGGTATTTTCAACCAAATCTTTCCAAATCATGTTTGTTCCAGGATATAAATTAGCACCCATCACATGCCATCTATCACAGTTTCTAGGAGAAGAACCAAAATGGACATTAAGATTACAGAAGCATTTGAAAAACAGATTGATGGTAATCAAACCAGTAACTGAGAAATCATCATGGTGAAAGCAAAGAGGAATGAGGATGGCGGTAATATGAACATGTGTGTGTACACCTGACATACATGTGCTGCCCAACACCCAGCAGCATCGGTTTCTATGGGCCAGTGCACTCCAGGGTCTCAGTGTCAGAAGGCCAGGTCCTTGTCTTGAGATCTGAGCACAACATCTACTTGAGCCTCACTTAAGGGCTGCTGCACATGACCTGAAAGCCCCCTAGTCTTAACATTTAGAGTTCAAACCCAACCCCCCAGCCCTGGTTCCCCTTTGCTCCCACAGTTGACATACTTATTTCTTATGTTCTGTCTACCATACTGTTGTGTGGTACCATACAACATCCACAGTACTTGCCAGTCCTTTCTCTTGCCACTGGTCCCCTTAGCCACCATCCGGTAGATAAGCAGGTTCCTCCAGGAGACTGGGCATTCATTCCCTGGAGGTGACTTGGAAGAGAAGGCAAAAGTTGGATGGGACTGGCAGACCACTCCACTGCAGAGTCCTCATTGGGAGCTGCCTTGGTCGCACAGTAGCGCCTTGGTCCAGTGTGCCCTGGAACTTGGCATCTCAGTGACACAGATGTTGTCAAAACAGCCAAATCACATCATGTCCAACTTCACAGAATACATTGTAGACCTGAAGCAACATACACCAATATATCATGATGTACATCAATCTCTATGTCTCTTTGTTCTAGCCTATACTACAGCTCTTCTGTACATAAAAATAACCATCTCCTCTGGAATATAAAATGGGAGTAGTGATACAATGATTGTAGGGGGAAGAGGGAGAAAGGGGGAACCAAAGGCATTGATCAATGTATTAACACACACACACCTGGAAGGGGATGAACCACAGAAACATGGATGGAGGGAGACAGAGGATGGTATAAGATGTGGAAATAATATTAATTTATCGATTATCAAGGGTTCATGAGGGTAGGAGAGTAGAAGAGGGAGGGAAAAAAGAGGAGTTGATACCAAGGGCTCAAGTGGAAAAAAATGTTTTGAGATGATGAGGGCAGCATATGTACAAACATACTTGATACAATTTGTGAAGAGCTGTAAAAGCTCCCAATAAAATGATTTATTTTAAAAAATAGCTCTCAGCAGTGATCACTCTCAGTGAACCCAGACTTTACTGCATCACCAAAGAATTCAGAAAATAATTGCCTATTGTGTCCACTACCAATAGAAGCCAATGCCCAAGGGAAATACCCCCCACAATGTCAGCAAATGTGAAGCATGCCTCCCTTAGATCCATACAGCACTTTTCATTCTAAGGCTTTCTCACAGCCACCACCCTTGATGGAGTCTTCGAGTGCTTTAAAAATTTCGATCTTTCCAAAATGTTCTTTTCTCCTGAAAAGAAAAAAAAAAGTGTCACGGAAACAGTAACGCATGAGAAAAGTGTGGGGATTTGCAATCTCACAAACTCCTTAGAAATCTCAAGTTCTGTCCTGGTGTTTTGGTGTGTGAGGGTGGGGCCGCTAGGCAGGGGCCATGGAAGGAGCCAGTGTTTACCCACAAAGAACACCAAGAAAGGTATGACGCGTTTCAAGTCTGTCGCACTGGGCTTCTAACTTGCAGGAAAGACTAACTGAGACTAACTGTGGACACAGCGCAGAGACCACCAGAGGATGAGGCCTTTCCTGGAAGCTTCTCTGGAGTGACACTTGAGTGCGTGCTAAAATGCTGGACGTGAGTCCTCTGCAGTGGTGCCGATCTAACTCTATTCTCTAGGGAGAAACTTACTATGATCTCAGAATCCAGGTCTCTCTCTCCCCCAGCCAGTGTCACACCCTTCTTGTACATGACTCTTGGATTCACGGTCACCTGAGAGTTGATGGGGACAGGGCAATGTGGCCTACCGAAGAGTTCAGGTTATGATTTGATTTATCATTCTTGTCTTCGCCTTCTTCCCAAATTATGCCTCTGAGCATATAAAGTTGACTGACTTTTACTCTGATCCCCCAAACCCAACTGGAACTATGAACTAGAAAATATGCCAATAAGCAAGAGAATATGACTTAGCCATGAAGAGAAAGAGGTATGACATGTACAAGTCGGATACAAGTATGACATGGATCAACTTTGAGGACTTCCTGGTGATGGAGATAAGGACAGCCGTTTGACCCAGGCTCTGGGAACCCTCTGCAATCGGCCGGTGTAGAGAGGCAGACATTGATTCACACACACCACACCTGGGTGGAGAGGAAACAGAGCTGATTTTGAAGAGGGGAAGCGTTTCTGTTTAAAGGGAAGAAAAAACTTTAGAAGTGGCTATTAATGACAGTGGATGTGGTGTTACCAGAAATTCATGTCAATGAGTTGTATATTTTTAAATACATATATTTGCCAATGATAAAATTAGAATGGGGAAAATAGGGCTTAACAAAAGATCTTGTATTTCCGTGGCTGTTCTTAACATATAGTTAACAGCACGAAAATTTATGAGCAAGAGTATGCATTTAAATATTCTTCTTCTTCTCACTTTCAAGATCAAAACCTGAAGTGTTGAGTTTCCACGATTCTCACCGAGACTCAAAAAGGCAAGGAGAACGTGCTACTCACATAGCAATTGCTTCCAAGGAATGCAGCTGCCCTCGACCAGGATGCCTGAAGTCTGTGTTGCCCAGGACTGGCCCAGAGGTCTGCCAGCATGGAATACAAGGCACACGAGATTTCTGACAGCCACCTCAAAGGAGCCCTGGGGCATGTGAGTTAGGCACTGGACCACTAACTGCAATATTAGCAGTCCAAAACCACCCATCACTCTGTGGTGGAAGGGAGTGGGGTTGGGGGGAGCAGATAAGGTTTTCTACTTCCATAACACCCCCAAATTCATAAACTCACAGGAGGAGTTCTGTTCTCTCCTGTAGAGTCTTCATGGTTTGGTTTGAGGCCCTCTAAATAGGCCAATATTTGGATGGCCAAAGGGATTCCAAGGCCAACATGCTTTAACCACTTGACATTAACATCCCACTTTGACCACTGGGTCAAGTAAAACAGCTTTTGTACAGCATATGTGCAGGGTGCCCTGTGGGCTATTGTTGGTGCCTCCTGCAGTCTCCTTCCTTCTGCTCTTCATAGCTTCCCAAGAAGACACCCCAGACTGAGACTCACCCCATGGTGTCATCCTTGTACCAGAGTGGGGTCTCTTTCTGCTGCCCTAGACGATGCTATTCAAAGTTCAGACCTCTATTCCCTGTGGCATGTATCTGGCAGTGAACTCCGGCACCAGGATTCAGAGTGAAGTGCAGTTCTGGGGATCCAGTGAGGCCATCCCGCAGTTGTTTTCATCTCCAGAAAGCACCATGAACATTTAGGAAGATTTCATAGGAAAGCAATTTACAATCCATAATTGAAAGTGCTGAGTGTTTTTGCAAGGCCAGTGTCTCGGATGGCAGGTTTCTGATTTGCCTAAATGCAAATCGTTTCTTTTAGGACAATTGTACTTTGGGAAGAAGAAAATCAAACCTTACCATCATTTTCCTTAAGTTTTCCATTCCATGTCTTCTGTCGGGGAGGAGGGCAGAGAAGGCGGAGTGGGGGGTTTAAAGAGGTGGGGAAGCCCAGCCTCTTTGGCCATCGCTTATTTATGAGATGACGTCTTCTGAACCACACACAATTTCCATGTCACGAGTCACCCAGGTCACTGACAGCGTTTACAATTGTGTGACATTATCTGGCTCTTCTTGGGTCAAGTATATAGACAGTTGGAAATGCTTGATCACAGACCCAGCTCGTGGTATGGATGTTGTGTTTGTGTCCTTGTTGTTATGGGAACCGTTCAAGGTGGCGTCTCAGAAGCAACATTTTTCTGAAGTGACATTTCAGAAATGCCTGTTTTTTAAGACTATACTTATCACATGGGGATCAGTAAATCTTAGATCCACTGTTTCAAAATTAAGCTTCCATTTCTAGCATGTGAGAGATTCCTAAAAGAAGAAGAAAAAAATTTTTTTCCAAACAGTCTCTTTCCATATACTCTCATTCTCTCCAAACTGTAATCTAGTGGCTAGTCATCTCCAAAGACAGAGTATGTACACCCTTAGGAAACAGTTTGGGTTTTACATAGAGTTGGGACATGCCAATGAGAATGGGAATGAAATTAGTTGCTTTTTGAATGAATCTGCTGCTTATTTTAGATCTGCCTTTTATATGCCTTACTTAGAAATAATAAAACTGTTCCCCCAGTTTGTTTTAGAACTTAGTCAATACACTGGGGCAAAATGGCACGATGCCAAGACTTTAAACGTGCCTGCTGTAAGAGCCAAGCTTCTCTATTTATTGGTCTTGGCCTTCGGCTTCCTGACTGCCCCCTTTCAAGTTCCATAGGCTCTTTAACTTCTCAGGGAGAGGACTTCTTCAAGGGTTTTCCTCTAAATAATGATGAACAGGAATGGGGACATCATGTCAGGTCCAGGGATATCTGAACTTTGGATAAAAGAAGATATAATCATATTCCTGGAGGGTGAGCTAAAAGACCTTCCTTAAGTACTTCCCTAAGCCATTGCCTGTTCTGGAAAGAGGCCACAAAGAGTTTTACTATGCCTCCTGGTCTTTAATCTTTTATTGTGTTTTCTGACTTCACCTTTCACTTCCAACCCAGTGTCTAAAATTCTCCATAGCCCGATCTTCATTTTCACATAGTTTTCCTGCTGAAAGTGTAACAACATGAAATCATAGCACTGCTTTTCGAGCTTTGACTTTCTGCCTTTGACACCATCACATATTTAATACCAGGGAGTCAGGAGTCTCCCAGACTCACTAGCTTGTCATTTCGTCTGCCATCTGGTGGATAACTGGAGAAGGTTCTCTCGGGCTATCTGTTTCACTCACAGGACGGTGCAGAGTCTCCTTACACAGACTCCAGCCTGACCTGCCACTCAGCTCACTCTAGTGGTAATTCATATTCTACTGATAACCTCACCCCCACGTACCCTTCCTGTTCCATATCTAGGGGGAATGAAGAGAGAGAGAGAGAGAGAGAGAGAGAGAGAGAGAGAGAGAGAGAGAGAGAGCCTAATGGCTTCCACAGCCAACAGAATGCGAAGGAGATGTCTTCTGGACATTTTCAGCCGACCGTTTAAGGATGCATGGAAGATCTCAATGTAAAAATGATAATGATGATGATAACATTCCTGTGAGCAGGCTGCTTTTTTTTCCACTCTGGAATTTGTGGGCCACAGTGAGCAAAAATGTGATATCATGATAATGGGCACTGATTTAATGACAGGGCAAGTCCCATCCGATCGACTCTGGAACTCCGGACATGATAGGCCTGTGGAATGGTTGCATGTGTGCCCCAGTCCAAACTCCTTTCTTCTTGCCAAAAGCCACCAAGAAGAGGCAGCTATGAAACTATCCGTTCTGCAGGAGGGACCTCCCCTTGGTGGCTGTTTTTCAAGAGGGTGGCTTTGGCTGCTAAGGGGGCTGCTTAAAGTTACACCAGACAGAGAAACATTCTGTTATGTTGAAGAGCTACCTTTTGCATCCTGGCCGCAGGTCTTTTGGTTTAAAAGGAATGTTGCCAAGATACAGACCTAAGGTTCCTCGAGATGTTCCAGAATAATTGTTGTTGTTTGCTGCCATGAGTTGGCCCTGACTCGTGTGACCTTGTGGTGACCTTTGGCACACTTTCCTGATTCCACACCATCCTCCTGCTTATTGGCAGGTTAGCACTCTTTGTGGTGAACTATTGTGCAGTGCCTTCCACCTAGCGGGGCAGGGGGCTCATCTCCTAACAGCATACCACACGGTATTTGTTTGTGATACACAGGGATTTGGTTGGACACTTTGGGGAAGCACATTGCCAGCCCATTCTTCCTAGTCTGTATTAGTTTGAAAACACATTGAAATGCCTGCCTGCTGTAGGTGATTCTGCCAGTGTCCTTAAATCCAAATGGCCATGGACTTTCATGATTTGCTAGGCAGGCAGTGGCCAGGATAAATATACAACTATAGAGACAAAAATAAAATATGGATCTCTCCATGATTGGTTACCCAAGAGAGCCCATCCATGAATGGAAGAACATTGAGTTTCCTCCTTCCTTCCTGCTACCTCCTCTCACCACCTTGTTGATCCAAACCGAGGGTGAGTGATCTGGAAAAAATAACCTTCAGGTTTCAAGATGGAGCAGTGGGGCTCTGGGGTGATCATTCCTGATTATGATATGTAACAGTAATATTTTTAATTTCTAGAAAAATGAACAAATCTGTGTTGGGAGAAATATAGCCAGAAAGCCTCTCATGAATTGGGACACCTTAGCAAAAAGGAGAACACCACAGGTTTAGAGGAGGATGTGTTTGTTGGACAAGGGGCTGTGGGGCAGGCTGTGTGCTGGCCTCCACCAGGGAATTTCAAGGGGAGTAGAACTGAGCAGTTCAGTGGGTAACTTATGAATACACGGCAGTAGAGTTATTATATTTGTAGTTACTTTACTTATTTTCCTGAAAACCAAGCCACTAATAAACCATGGGTAATAGAAGGAAAGAGTGAGATGAAGAAATGAAAGGAAGTAGGAAGGAAGAAAGAAAAAAAAGATGGGAGAAGCAGGAAAGGAGGAGAAAACACAGGGACATCATGCTGGGCAGAGCAGGACAGGGGACAAAAGAGGAAGCCCCTCACCGAGATGGAGTGTCACAGAGGCTGCAGCAAATGGGCTCAAGCAAAACAACTGTCATCGGGCTGCCCTGGAGCCAAGTAGTGTTTCGTTCTGCTGTACATAGAGATTCTGTGAATCACAGCTGACTCATTGGCTCCTAAACCATAACAACAAAATAGTTTTAATACACATTGTGTATGTGACTCTTTTATAAACAAGATGAAAATGTATGTCAAGCACAATAGACTTTAAAGAGATAGCCTCCCTAGCTTTCGCGGACTATTGTTCTACCCCATCTTCATCCACTGTGGCAATTGAAGAAGGAGCCATACCACTTCACCATGGACTCCCCTAAATTCTTCCTCCTGCCACGGTTTCCAAAAAAAAAAAAAAAGGCTCATGACATTCTGCCCAGAAGAGGCAGTCTTGGAACAGATAAAAGAGAAAGTAGAGGTGACTGGGAGACTGTACTGAAATATTCTACACCAAACCCACTACCATCAACTTGACTCAACCCATGGCTACCCCATAGAATAGAGCAGAACTGTCCAGCTTGGATTTCTGAGCCTGTATCATTCTCCAGCAGAGTGGCTGGTGGCTGACCTTGCAGTTATCAGTCCACCTATTACGTACTGCACCACCAGAATTCCTGGTAGCTAGTTTAGCTTCCTTATGATCAAGTTATATTTATTTCTCCCATTGAAATTGCTACTGGAGTAAAAGAGTTCTAATAATAAAAGCAAAGCGTCTCTAGGCCTTCCTTGTGGCAAAGACACAGGGAAAAATGCGTTGGATATATGTGGATTTCTCTTAATGTGAGAAGTACCCATGCGCAAGGCTAGAAGAAAGCTGAAGTGTCCTTTCTTTTAATTTTAATAAATAACATGGGAAAATACACAAGCTATGTCTTTTGAGGTTTGTCTAATAAGCATATCCTGGGTACGCCAGGCAATGTGCCAGGGTCTGGGGTTAGCAGGATGGGTAAGGCAGAAAGCCTAACCTGGGAGGCATAGGCTGATGATCAAAAGCAAGGAAAAGAGGATAGATAACGAAGCCGCAAGGCAAAACCATAACGACTTGGCATTAGCTAGATTTAACAGGGATATTCATGAAGTTTCAAATGAAGTATTATAAAGCAGGATAATCTAATATGGACAAAACAGGATCCCAAACTATGGTGTGATGGTTAAGATTTACGTCAACTTGCCTGGGCACGTTCTTGGATTTGGAGTCTGTGATGCGCTCTGATAGCATGTCTTCCCTTCCAGGATCCTATGGACAGGAAATCAGAAGAAAGGGGGTTTGCTCCCAGGTGTGGCCTGCATCAAATATATATGGATGTTCTGGGAAAAGTTGTTAGCTATTGACTTGCTCTGGGTCCTGCACCTCCATCTCATCATCTGGGCGCCACTTCTTGGGACCAGAGTCAGCAGCCTGCCTTACTGCCTGCTGAGCTTGGATTCCTCAGCTTCTGCAACCAATGGTCAGCAGCCTGTCCATCGTCTGATCTGCTCAGGGTGGTTTCCTCAGTCCCTCTTTGCCATTGAGTTGATTCTCACGCATGGCCACGCCCCCAGTGTCAGAGTAGAGATGTGCTCCAGAAGGCAAGTCATCACTCCTTCTTTCTGAGCTTCTTCTCAGTGAACTCAAGCCATCACCTTTCACTTGGTTGGGCACTCACAGGTCAACATGGAGGTATGGGCACCACCCAGCATCTGACTGCCTATAAATGTTCTCTCGCTGTTGGGTGCCGTTCAGTTGGTTTCAAGTCATCAGAACCCCTGGTGACAGAGTCAACCCAGCCTGTAGGACTTTCTAGGAATCAGAAAAGGAGTTCTTCCTTTAAAGGAGTGGCTGGATAGATCTGAACTACCAACCTTTTGTTAGCAGCTTAGCCATGACGCTGCCAGCTCTCCCCTCCTGTAACTCCTGCAACTCCTCTATCTTCATTCTTCACCAGTACACTGACTAAAGCAGAAACAACACATTTTGGCCAGGAGTTGCAATTTCAACTTTCTTGTGCCCCAATACTTTGAAAGTGCTTCTTTTAGTATTTTCTACTTAGTCCTTAGAGACAAGGATTGTGAGAGTCTTCATCTCATGGGCTTTGGACATTATCAGGAGAGTCCAGCCCCAAGAGAAGGACATCGAGCTTGGTAACATGGCAGGCAGTGAGAAAAAAGAAAACCTTAAACAAGATGGGTTGGTCTAGTGACTGCATGGATGGGCTCAAAACATAAGACCCATTGAGGATGGCACAGGACCGTGAAGTGTTTTTTTTTCCTGATGCACTCAAGGTGTCTATGAGTCAGATACAACAGCATGTCAAGTAATAGCAACAACAAATCAATCTAGGGGAAAAGATGAGGTTATCTACTCCTGTAAGGTCTTCAGAACTCTATATTGGGTCGCTGTGAATCAGAACCCCTCCATACAGTGTGCTTGAATTCTTTGTTGTTTCTTCAATTCCTGGAGATGTCATGTCTCTCCCAATGGCCCGTGGGTTTGGAGTGGCTGTGGATGGGAATCCGTCATATCGCCCCCTCACCCCACCGCTTCACCTGGCATCCAGCAGACTCTTAATAAAGAAAGGGAATTAAAATAGCAGATGCGTGTTTGGCTTCCAAGGTTTTTAAGATGCTCTGTATTTTGTGATTCCACAACGTGTCTGCATTTCAGAGAGTGGGCAGCAAGAGATGTCAATTGCTTACTTGAAAATTCAAGTGTGATGTCCTTCAAATATCTAAAAGCCAATGGAGCAAAACATGTAACTCATCTTTTCCCAAAATAGCTAGTCCTCTTTTATATTTAGCATCAAAGAAGGTGGCCTCGTCACTTATTCCAGCAAGAGCCTGAGCGTCATGCTGGTTTATTTCCTCTCACACATCATCACATCACTCTCTCCAGTTCCTGAGTAACTTCATTAACTTCTCCCCCAAACCTCTCCCCAGCTCAGAGGGCTTCAATTCCAACTCTCATCATCTGTACCTGGTTTCTTAGACAGGAAACATTTGGTCACAAGTGACAAAACCCTCAAAGGAGCTCACTCAAGCAAGAAGGAATTTATTGGTGAGTGTAACTGGAAAGTCTCCCAGCATACTGGTTTCAGATAGAGCTGGATGGAAGCCCTTGATTCCAGGGGCTCAGACAATCAAGCTCTGTGTCTTCAACTTTCAGTTCTATTTCTTGCACATCATGGCTTCATAGTCGGAGTATCCCTTCCAAAGAGCAGGAAATGTGGCCTCTGGGAACCACAAAGCGATATCCATTTATCTTGTAAAGAAAAATCCTATGTCCAAACATCCATATGGACAAGTTCACGGGGGAAGGCTGCTTTGTGCTGCTTGACTTCTGTGCACAATACTAACCCGGAGAGTGTATAATGATTGGCTACCCTATTAGTGTGGATAGACTTGAGAAACAAATTCATAGAGACACTCACGTGTATAAGAAAGAACTTTATATACAGAAGCAATTGAATATTGAGAAATCATCCTTGGCCAGTCCAGATCAAGTCCATAAGTCCTAAATTAGTCCATATGTCTGATACCAATCTATAAATTCCTCTTTAGACTCATGCAACACATGCCATGACACTGAATGCAGGAAGATCACAGGCCAATGAGTGGAAAGTCTTGTGCCTCCAGTGGCTGTAGAAACACGGGCAGGGGTCTTAATATGGCTCCTACAGCTTCAAGGCTCTAGTTTAGCTCCATGTGCCTTGTCCACAGGAGTGTCTCTCAGAAAGTGTTCTGCCTCCAGTGAGTGAGCGATGTGTCTCCTTAGCACCACCAAATGATGCTGTCAAGCTGTGACCGTATTCACATGCAAAACTCCATCCCTGCACTGTGTCAAATTGACAACAGATTGTGCAACTACCACAGCTACATTTTGGTCTTCCATCGACCCTTGGGTGGATGGGGCAGGGCAGGATAGCAGGACACTTTTCTTGTAAAAACTGGATGTCACATAGCACAAAACAACAGATGCCTTCGATAACTACACTATCTAAATTAAGTCCTCATGCATCACAACAGCCAAATGCTTACTAAAAGGTTGGTGGTTCCCATCCATCCAGCAGCACCCCCAGAGAAAGACATGACACCCCGTTCCTCTAAAAGCTACAGCCTCGAAAACCTTTGGGGGAAGTTTGAGGCCAGTCATGTGGTGTCCATAGGAGTAGAAGCTGACTCACTGGAACCTCACCACAACCGACTTCCTCAGTCCATCATTTATTTGGTGGAAGAATCATGTTCCTAAATGCAAATGACAATTCTCTGCCTTCTCTCCTTTAAACTTTTGAGTAGTTTCTGCTTGCCCAGGAAAGGAAGTAAAATTCCATTAGCATCTGATCTTTGCGTACCTCACAATCTGATTCCCTTTTTCTGCTGTCATTGCCCAAATTGCAGCCATCAGCATGGCATACACGCACCCCACCCCTGCCAAGATACAATGTCTTTTCACACCTCTGTTGCCCTCCTTCCTTTGATGGTTCTCCCCCAGGTCCTCTCCAGAATCTTTCCTGCCTTCACTCTTTCAGGTGGGACCCACCTACCCTTGCCCTGCATCTCCCTCTCACACCTTAGCTCCTGCTACGGCGACCTGTTGATCCCTATAGAACAGGGATTCAGTCTCGTTCATCACAGTGGTTTTACTGATTGCCTGCCAGAGAATAAACAGCTTTTTAAGAGAGACACAAGGGGGCACAGGAGAAAAGTAGTAAAGGGCCTTCTCTTTCCTTCTAGACAATATATAAAAGCACAACTTAAATGTCCTCAAGTTCACACTCACTCATGGGGACCTTACCTGTCATCCTACAGTAGGCGTGTGCTCCATTGGGTTGTCAGGGATGAATTGTGCAGAAGTAGATTGCCAGACCTTGCTTCAGAGGTGGCTCTGGGCAGACATGGACCACCCACCTTTTGTCAAACAGTCAAGTGCATCAGTATTTGCCCCCCACTCCACCCCCTTTCATTTTGACAATTATATTCTGGGCAAAAGCTCCCATCCCTGTTCATACACTGCCAAAGATTTTAGGCCTGGCCATAGAGAGTAAGCCCCTTATTAGAAGGAGGGATCATGGGACTAGATGCCTTACAGTGACCCTTTGTGGTACGAACCAGGGAGGACCAGCCACTCAGCCACGCCTGGAAGAGCTGACCCCGTTCCCCACACTGTGAAGCTCCATCTTCAGGGATGGACTCTGGATTTCCCGACTCCAGCTCAATCCCAACAGGGCTGTCGCCTGGGGAAGGGGAGAGTTTGTGCTGAGGATGATGGGAAATTCTGGAAAGAGATGATGGTGACAGATGTGCACATGGTAGTTATGATTTATGTCACGGTAAGAGACGTTGAAATGGCCAATGTCCTGTCCTCATATTTATCAGTACAGTTATAGACGTAAAAAGAAACGGATCATGAAAAAGATGGCCAACGGCTTTGCAGAGAGCATTTCCAAGCCGAGATCTGGACGTATTTTATTTCCATCGGGATGCAGGCCCCCTCAAACAGCCAGAACTGAAGCTCCCTGTGGACTGTCACCAGGGCTGTGGAGAACTGTCTGATCCAGGGTTATCTCAAATGCCTGACATCACCCTGCTCATTAAGCAACTGTACGGAGGAGCAGCTGTGCGTTGCCATGGCAACCCCCACTGAGTTACACAGAGCTTGATATAACAAAAGCGTTTTATTATGGGTCATTAGGGCAAAAGGCTTCATTTACATGATTTCCTGTAAGACATGATTTCAGGAGTTAGACTCCCTCTGCACCAGTACAGCTCCGGGAGAAGAAATGATGCACGGTGGTAATTAGGAGAAGAAACAATAGCTGGCATAGGGTAAGCCACCAATCCCATCGTGTTCCATCGATGAGAAAAGCATTTTGTCCCTTGGATGTCGAACAGAGGCACCCTGTGGTCCCCGGAGGCAGAGCATTCTTGTCTGTGAAAAGTGAAATGCCTTTCTTCATAGCCTGTTATTCCCCTGATATGACTCAGACTCCAGACAGGCGTTGATAAGGACTCCGCTGAATGAGTATCAGCAATCTCGGCTGTTCCGAGTCTCAGCGTCTCACATTCCAAAGCACTGACAGCAGCTTCCATCATCACTTGGAGACACTGTGGAATCCATGTTAAGAGTGCTCCCCTCCCATGCAGGAGGCTCACGTTCGATTCTCAGGCAGGGTGCTTGATGTGCAGACATCCCTTGTCTGTCAGTAAAGACATGAGTGTGGCTTGATACTGAACAGATTTCAGCAGTGCTTCTGCACTGAGACAGACTAGACAGAAAATTATAGTTGATGATCGACATCTGAAAACGAGTCAGTATAAACCATACAGATTCCCAACATGTCATGGCAACGACATAGAACCAACCACCATTTCACTCCTCTATGTGTGTGATCACCATGAGTCAGTGCCAACTTGACAGAAGCTTGCCAAACACATGGGAAACTATGCTCAGGGAGAACCAGTGTTTGCAGCAAGAGGCCATCATCTAAGGGGATAGTGCCGGGTTTAAAATGAGAAAACGTGGCTGGGGTTGTATCCTGGGACCAAGCTTGTTCAGTTGGTCTGGTGAGCATGCACTTTGAGAAAAGGCAGGCCCTGAAGAACGCTCTGCATTACCTTTGGTTGGCAAATGATACCAGCTCGCTTGTGGAAAGCCAGGAGGACTTGACCCCCTTGCTGCTGTCGATCAAAGACTCCATCACCTGATGTGGACTATATATAACTCAACGTACCAGAGTCAGAATCCTCACCACAGAACCGTATACACCGTCATGATAAATGGAGAAAGCATTGAAGTTTCCAGGGATTTCATGTTACTCAAGGCTCGTGAGAGCAGCAGTCAAGAAATCAAATGACATATGACATTGGGCCAATATGCTGTACAAGACCATTCTAAAATGTTACAGAGCAGCTACGTTACTTTGAGGATGAATGCATGTGTGAATCAAGCATTTTCGATTGTGTTGAATGCATATGAAAGCCGAACAAGGAATAAAAAAGACTGTCAAAGAGCTGGTGCATTTGACTCATGGTGTTGATGCAGAATGATGGAAGGTACTGGCAACTGCCAGAAGAACAAGCAGCTCTGTGTTGTCAGAGTGCTCCTTAGAAGTGAGGATGGTGAGACTCCAGATCACGTACTTTGGAGCATCCCCAGAGAAGGACATTGTGGGTGGTAGGGTAGAGGGCTGGTGAAAAGAGGGAGACCCGCATGGAGGTGGATTGGGATACTGGCTGTAACGGTGGACTGCGGCCCAGCACCAATGGCGGCGATGGCAGGGGCCAGGGCAGTGTTTCATTCTGTCCTACAAAGGACTGCCAGGTGTGTACCCAAGAGCAACAATCTGTCCTTGGAGGCTGGACATTAGTGATCCTCTCTCATGCCTATTTGAAAATAGTAAAATTAAGTAGGTTACCCTAGTCAGTACCTTTTTGCAGTCCAGTGTCTGCCCCAAGTTTCTGGTAGCCTTTCAAGCTGTGTTGGCTCTGGAGCTGAGAGACAGGGATTGCTTTTGAATTATAATACCAGCAAGTCTGTTTGGTCAATGGGCCCTGGAAGGCCATGCTCCTCATGGCTCCATCTGCATCTGTTGCCCATAATTAAGAATGCCATTCCAACCAAGGCAATGCCACATGCCATAGAAAAGGCTGTATTATTTTCTTTCTTTTTTTCTTCCTTTCTTTCTTTTTCTTTAAGGTGTGTGCTTTTATTGAACTGGTCAAGTCAGTGTACAGGTAAAGCCCTGGCTCCTCCATGAACTAACCAACTTAGGGGGACCTAAAAGCCTTCATATCCTTCTAATTTGGGGGGACAAAAAAGGGGGACACCCAATGGCTGACCTATGAAAAGGAAATTTAAAAATCAAACAAAAAAAAACCCCAACCTTGGGTTATATAATTTACACAAAAGCAATTCTCTGGTCCATTGCACACCTGTGTGGGCCTGGAGGGGTGGGGACAAGGGCTGGACCCCCTTCTCAGGAAATGTGGAGTGGGGCTGGCTTTGGAGAAGAGCAAAAATCCCGTCACATGGCATCACCTGACTTTTGGAATGACTATTTATTCTAAAACCTTGACCTAACCCACCCACTGCCATAGCATCTATTATGACTCATAACCCTATAGAGGACAAAGTAGAACTGCTTCTCAAGGTTTATGAGACTCGAAATCTTTATTAGAGCAGAAAAACCTCATCTTTCTCCCTTATAGAAGGTGGTGGATTGGAACCATTGACCTGGTTGTCATCAATCCAGTGGCTTAGCACACTGTGCCACTATGGGACCTTAAACCCCACGTAGACCTCGATGATGGTTAACTTAGCATTTTCTGAAAGTGCACGAATCCTCTGACAGAAAAGACTGGAAGGGTCTTTAACCCCAAGATGGTAACAGAAAACTCAGTATAAGCAGGAGAGTGTCTGATCTGGAATTTCTGAATTACTTAATGCAGCTAAGGATATCTGAAAACGACTCCTTTTCCAGTAACCATTTTCCCAAGTGAGTTCAGTACTGGGCATGTTGTTGAGTTGTTCATGATTTCTGACAGACCACACCATTCTGGTCTTCTGGCCCAGAGCAGAGCAGCAGTCACCTAGTGGGTGATGGCTAATTTTCCTAGTTGCAGGACTACAAATATATATTTAAAAACAAATCGACAAAAGTATAACTTTTTTTCTTAGTGTTCTCCAGAACTCTTAGAGCTGCAGGGGAATAAAAATAGGAGCTCTTTGTGCTCAATCACAATCTTTTCTCTTTAACATTGTAGCATTTTATCTATAGAACTATAATCATTTACCCATAGATTCATCGAGACCCTGGATACAACAGAGAGAAAAAAACTTTGTGAAGGTCTGCACCATTCTCACAATCATTGCTATATTTGAGCTTCTTCTTAGACCCCCTATGTCAATTCATCTCTCTGACTTCCTTCCTCTTTTTCAGTAACCCTTTGCTAGATCAAGCACAATGTCGTTCTCCTACGTGTCTTGTGATAACATGTCCAGTGTGCATCTTACAAGTCAGATTGGTTCGTTCTCCTGGAAGTTCATTGCACATTCAGTATTCTTCACCAGCACAAGACTTTAAAGATGGCTTTGGTTTTCCGTATTCTTTGGCCAGTTTTCTTATGCACATGAGATCATTAAAAATACAATGGCTTGATTCGGGTGCACTTAAATCTTCAACATCATGACATCTCTGATTTTAAACATTTTAAAGAAAACTTCTAAAGGGAGCTGTTGAATTAAATATTTCTAATGAAGATCAAAGGATTCCTAGTGGCTCAATGGATCATATATTGCACTAACGCAAGACCAGCACTTCCAACTTACATTGGAGCCAAGATGAGGCAGTTTGTTTTGTAGAGTTACAGTCTAGGAGACATAAGGGGCAGTCTCCTCTGTCCTGTCGGGCTGCTGTTGCTCAGCATTGGCTCAATGCCAGCGATTTTAAGGGATAATGTTGAAGGAGCCTTTGTGATACTGTCAGGAAAGTGTTGAATTGTTAACCAAAAGTTCAGCAGTTCAAATCCACCAACCACTCCAAAGTATAAAAATGAGATTGTCTGCTCCTGTAGGTATTTGTAAAACCTTGAAAATCCTGAACACTGTCACTGTGAACTGGGATGGATTTCATGGCCATGAATTTGGACTTTGTCTTTAATAAAAATTGAGGAGCTCTAGTGATGTTGTGGGTGATGTGTTGGACTGCTAACCAGAAGATCGGCCTTTCAAATCCACTCGCCTGTGACACGGAGGCAGATGAGGCGGTTTTCATAAAAATCCAGTCTCAGAAACCTGAAAGGGCAATTCTTCTCTATAGGCTAGGTGTCAGAATGAACACAGTGGGAATAGATTTGGTTTGGGGAATAAAGTTTGATTTTTTTGAATTCACCCAGCAATTATGCAGCGAAAGTCTGATGCCCTGCTTTCGTAAAGATTACCGTCAAGAAACCCTCCTGGAGCAGCTCTGCTCTGTAGCACACGTGGTTGCAACGCACTCGTAGCAAACAGACTTCATGGCTCCAGGTCAATAGGGACTGTGCTATTAAGATAGGAGACGGGAGCTAAAGCACTCCGCTCTGCAAGTGTCCCATGGAACCAGGGAGGGGAGGGGGGGTGCAGTTCACACTTCCTGTTGAACTGCTTGAGCCAATATACACAGGCCTTCTGCCATACCTTTGGCCTAGAATTGCTTTTCTTGGTCGAGGCAAAGGAAACAAGCTATATTATGTTTGGATAAGGAGACCATATGGGAGATATTTAATATGGGTGCTGTAAGTGCATGCCACGTGCAGAGCAGAGGGGAATATGAGCTTGCCTGCATGGTCGTCTGCAGCCTTTACCTACAGCTAAAAGGATGCCAGGCATCGGTATGACAAATACTGCGTTTAAAGGGTTCTGGTTCATGATGCTCTGTATTTCAAGTGATGAGGCCATCAGCGGCCTCAATCAATGAGTAGCCGACTAATTAGAGGTAAAGGGAGCAATGCTCTAAGGACAAGGGCTTTACAGACAACTCCCAAGAGCTGGATTGAAGGCCTAGATTTAATCACAAATTACTGTCCCAACTTCCCTCTTTCAGCTCTGGTCCATTGACCTCTAACTATCCTGAAGGTTTTACAAATGAAAATTTGCTTTTCTTGGATAAACATAACTGGATATGAATATAAATTCATCCGTTTTAACCTATATTTTGAGGGTTCTTTGGAATGCTTAGAAATAGCTTCCAGGCAGCTCACAAAAATGCAAGGTATATGTTTAAGTATTAGAAATAGAGCATATACAGCTCAGGTTTCAGAGATGGACATATGTCGGATTCAGTAGCAAGAGAGATAAGAGGAGAGAAATAAAATGATTACAATAAGAATTGATTCAATTAAATGAAAAGGCTTTTTAAAACGTCAGTGTTGCATAGTCTTGCTCACATGCAAAATACATTGGAAAGTGGACTGCAAGTGCAGATGCAGTTAGATTAAAATTTAGCCCCCTTATGATCCATTTCAATTTGTTCTAGTTTTTAATGCTTTCTTTTCAGTTAAGGTGTTAACCTGTTTTACTTTGTTATTCTTGTCTTTTGTTTAATGTTATTTTTCTCTTTTCTTTTTAAAATTTGTTTTAAATGTTTTTCTGTATATTAAGTCCAGGATACACAGATCTGGCTTGCTCTTTGGGGGTATGGCCGTGGAGGTTAGGGGAGTAACGAGGAGTACAAGAATGAAGAAAATATTCTGAAACTGATTGTGGTCATGCTTGTACAATTCTTCTTAGTGATGTGTGAATTATATGCACATGGATACACTCAATGACATTTCTTGATCTACAACACTGTGAAAAGATCTTTTACAGCAGATTTGCCTAAAGACCATAACCTTTGAGAGATTAACTTCTGCCTTCATGACCATTGATTGCCTGAATCAAGAAAGATGAAATAATACTGAATAATAAAATGAGAAGAATTACTAGTCTAGGCAATAAAAATAAAATAATATGTCACAGTATTCTTTTGGTTTTTTAAATTGTCCTCCCTTTTTGTCTCACTGGTTATTAAGGTATAAAAGTGTTACAATGACACCAAACCAAATCCACTACCATGGAGTCCATACTGACTCCTACAAAGCACATTGCCGATTAGAACTCCTCTCTAAGGGTCTCAGAAGAGTTCCTGAGGTTGTACATCTTTGCAGGAGCAAATAATTTTATCTCCCACTCCACCCCACCTCAAAGTGATTTTTGGGCTTGAACTACTGACATGGCAGTGACCCAACTCAGGACCAACTGCACCACCAAGGCTCCAGATTACAAAGATTGGTGTCTCCAACAATAATAATGAATGTATTTGAGAAAAACAAACTAATTCAATGAACTTATCCAACAACCTAAACTATCAGAAATTAAAATTCACCCATTTTAAAATTAAAAAGAATTCCTGATGACACAACCATTAGTGCTTCATCACTAGCTGCTCAAACGTTGGAGGCTCAAACATACCCGGTCATTCTGCAGGGGAAAGGCTGAGTGATACCACGTTGTAAAAAACACAACCTAGGAAACCCTTTGAGGTACCTCAAATCTCTCCTGGACTTACTGAGTGAAAAAAATTAGCATTGTTCATTAAATATCTGAGCTTCATATTCAGCAAACAAAAAACTCCCCAAATTATAGTGACCTAGAGAGCAAACTAGAACTGCTCCTGTGAGTTTCAGGGACTATACATCTTTGCAGGAGCTGAAGTCTCATTTTTTTCTCCTGCAAAGTAGCTGGTGGATTCAAAACGTCTGCTCTTGCAGTTAGTAGCTCAACAGGAAACCCACTAGGTCACCAGAGCTCATTATTGGTCCTGTGAAATCATTGCAATAATTTAGCCAACCTTTGTTCAAAAACGGGGTTCAGAGTCTCTTCTGAGATTCATTGTCAGCCTTTTCTTTTTATCCTCTCTTCTCGGTGACCTTATGCTTTCTTCATCTCCCTAATGCTATCCCATGACTCACCTGGTCTTTGGTCACTAGTGTTAAATCTGCCAATTCTATTCTGAGATAATCTTTAAATTCAAAAGGGATATACTTAAGGTAGGTATTTTGGCACTTGCAGATTTGTTTAAAATTTTTTCTCAGCTTTAAACTCAGGTTTCTTATGAACAATTGAGAGTCTGTCTGTTGAAGAGTTGGAGAAGGGAAGTAGGAGACAAAATTCTATGCTCCTGTAGAGAACAGTTGGCCCCTGTCCATGTTCTGGTGATGAGCATCTCTATTGTCTCTTTCCACAGATGGAGTCCATTGGTTTCGTCTGCACTGCATCCAAGGTGGTCTATGTAGTTGTGGTTGCTGCCTTTAGGTGTTGTGAAGTCAGTTCTGACTTCTAGAGACCCTATGTAACAGCACAGCACCCCATCTGGTCCTGCACTATCCTCACAATTTTTCCTATGATTGAACGCCTTGTTAGAGTCACTTTGTCACTCCATCTATCTAATCCACGTTTTTGCTTGCCCTTTACTTTACCAAGCCGGATGACTTTTGCAAGGACTGGTCTCGCCTGATAACATGTCCAAAGTATGGGAGGCAGTCTCCCTCACGAACCTTTCTTCCAAGGAGCTTCCTGACTACTTCTTCCTGAACACATTTCTGTGTTGCTTTAGAAGTCCAATGCCCTTTCGATATTCTTCTGTAACACGATAAAAAAACATGGACTCTTCCCCTCTCTTCCTGTTGTGCATCTTAGCCCTCAAAATAACCTGCTTGCTTGTGAACCCTGGAGAGTTCTTGTGCGGCTGATTAACCGAACGCAACGACTGCCTTATTTGGTCTTTTGACTGTTGCTTCCATGAGCTTTATTGTGAACCCAAGGAAGACAAAATCATGGGCAACCTCAATCTTTTCTCTCTTTGTCATGCTATTACCTATAGGTTCAGAGAGTTCTTATTTACTTTACCTTGAGTTTTAACCATACTGACGGCTGCCATCTTTGATTTTCATCAACAAGCTCTTCAAGTTCTACTCACTTCCAACCAACCAGGTTGTGTCCTTTGCATATCAAAAGTTATTAGGAAACCTTCCTCCAATTCTTCTTCATATAATCAGCATGTCAGATTGTTTGCTAGAATACAGATTGAATGATTATGGTGAGAAAATACAAAACTGACACACGTCTTTCTTGATTTTTAACAATGCAGGGTCCCCTTGTTCTGTTTGCATAACCACGTCTTGATCATGTATAGACTCTGTTTGCACGCAACTAATTATTCTGACATTCCCATTCTTCTCAAAACTATCCATTGTTTATTATGATATACACAGTCGAATGCCTTTGTGTCGTCAATAAAAATTAAACATCTTTCTGGTATTCTCAACTTTCAGTCAAGGTCCATCTGACATCAGCAGTGATATTCCTTGTTCCATTTCCTCTTCTGAATCTGACCTGAATTTCTGGTAACTCTCTGTCAAGGTTATGCTGCAACCATTATTTTTATTTACACATGATCTCAGTGATATTGTTCTACAATTTGCACACTCAGTTGTGTCATCTTTCTTTGGAATTGGTATAGACATGAGTATTTGAGTGAATCCATCCAGTACTTCATCAGCTTGTTGAAACACTTCAGTTGAAATGTCACTGCTTCGTGGAGCCTTCTTGTTGACTCATGCCTTCAGAGCAGGTGGGGCTTTCTTCTACAGCAGTGTTGGTTCTTAATCACGTGCTACCTACTGAAATGTAGGCTGTCAACTAGTCCTATTTGGTACAGAGAGCCTGTGTACTCTTTTTATCTTCTTTGGATGCTTTCAGTATTGTTCAGTATTTTGCCCATAGACTCTTTCAATATTGCCAATCAAGACTTGAAGACTTTCTTGAGTTGTTGGAGTTTAATATAGGCTCAGTATGTTGTTCCTTTTGGGGTTTTTAGTTCTAAGTCTTTGCACATTTCATTATAATATTATACTTTGTCTTTTCAAACTGCCCTTTGAAATGTTTGGTTCAGCTCTTTCAGTTCATCATTTCTTCCATTTGTCTTGGAGGACGTTTCAGAACCTCTTTTAGCCTCCACTGTGCTGTTTTCTTTCTTTCCTGTCTTTTTAATGACCATTTGTTTTCTTCATGTATGATGTTTTGACAATAAATATGATGCTATTACTCTTGAGTCGGTCATTCCAGCATAAGAAGCCATATCACCACCTGATTCAAAATGGCTAGCACAAGTCCACGTCATATCACTAATTCCTAGGATATTTATCTTTGTGTACTCCACTTAATTTTTTACAATTTCCAATTTTTCTATATTCAGATGTCACCTAGCCTGTGTTGTTCTGGGTTAACTAGAGAAACAAAGTCATAGACACTCATGCCAGTGAGTGGAGAGTCTTGTGGATCCAATGGCAGTAGGAACAACTCAGCATTGGGGTGGGTCTCCATGGGGGTCCTCCAGCTCCAAGTGCTGGCTGCTTCAATGTAGCTCCATCAGGCACGTGATCAGTAATGTCCCCACGGAGTGAGCATGCCCCACCTCCAGCGAACTATTTACCTCCTCAGCACCTCCAAGGAGGTCATCAAGCTGTGATCTGATTTACAAGCTAAACTCCACCCCTTCACTCATAAGTCTCAAAGTGACAGCAGATTATGTAACTACCACACAGCCTGTGCCAATTATTAATCGATGCTTGCAACTTTTTTTTCCCTTCTCATTTTGAGTCATGTCCCATCAGCAAATGAAGGTCCCTGATGCTTTACACCATCCAGGTCATGGAGGAAGGCAGCTCTTCCTCAGTCATTTTGAGTGTCTTCTGGCCTGTGGGGCTCGTCGTCTGGCACCATACCTGATAATATTTTGCTCTGTTCATGAGGTTTTCAAGCTCTGACAATGGTCCACTAGGATCCATATTGTTTTTCATGGCTAATTCCTCTGAAACGAATAGCTTATTCCTTCTGTGTAGTCTGTTCTTAGTCTGAAAGCCCTGGTGGAATTTGTTCACTTCAGGTGCCCCTGCTTGATTTGAAAAACCAGTGCCTTAGCATCCCATATCACAGCAATACACAAGTCACCACAGTAGGACAAACAAGTGGTGGTCTAGGCACCTAGTAGGTATTAAATATAGAAGACAGTCGTAACCAAACCAAGACTGACTGTCATCAAATCCATTCCAATTCACAGTGACCCTCTGGCTACAAATCTTTACAGGCCCAGAAATCCTCATCTTTCTTCCTGAGAGCACCTGATGAGTTTGCGTCTAGGACCTTGCATTTATCAGCCCTCCATATCACCCTGTGTGCCACTAGGGCTCCTTCATGGTTATAACAGACACTCACAAATATATAATGCTGTCAGCATGAGTTGCTAGCTAACCAGCCAATTAGCTGGACTAGACTGTTGAAACGTACTTCCTGGACATGCAGAGGTGATAAAGTGATTTATTGAAGTGACCATCTGCCAATGCCATACTTGAACACCAAGCCTGACTCTCGGTATTGTTTCTCTGTAAGCACCAGAGATGGCACACGGAAGACTACTAAGCTTCTCAGTACAGGTGTCTTTTTCTTATTAATATAAAACAATCTCTGCTTCATGCTTAAAACATTAATAAAGTGTCAATTAACTGGAAAAATCAGTTAAAATATCTTCCTATAATTCTTTTATGAGATATTTTCAGTTTGCTAAAGCTTAGACTTACCGATGATGACATGTCTTCACTAGAAATTTAATTATCTAAACATAACCTAAAATACAATTTCCCAAATGTCAGATCACACCTATTATGGAGTTGATGCTTTATTTTCTTTCCTGTTGCCTTATGGGAAGAGCTGCTGAAAATTCTGGAAAGCTAGCATGACAGCTACTTTTTTAATAAATCATTTTACTGGGGGCTCATATAACTCCCATCATGAGCAATACATATGTCAATTGTATGCATACCACATTTGCATACCTATTGCCATCATCATCCCTGAAATATCCTCCCTACACTTAGGCCCCCAGTACCAGCCACCATATTTCCCTCTCCCCTCCCCCATGAAACCTTAATAATTTACAAATTGTTATTACTTTTTCATCTCATACTCTGTCCAATGTTTCCCTTCATCCACTTCCCACTGTCTATACTCCAGGGAGGTCATATGTAGATCCCTGCAGTTGGCTCCCCCGTTCCATTCCACCATCCCTCCACCCTCTCAGTATCACTACTCCCACCCCTGGTCCCAAAGGGATCATCTATTCTGGATTCCCCATGTTTCTGGCTCCAGTGTACATCCCCTGGTCTAACTGGATTTCTAAGGTAGAATTGGGATCATGGTAGTGGGTCCGAGGAAGCATTTGAGAACTAGAGAAAAGTTGGATACCTCATTGTTGCTACACTGTACCCTGACTGGCTCCTCTCCTCCCTGTAACCCCTCTGCAAGGGGATGTCACTTCACCTATCGATTGACTTTGGATACCCAATCCGTACTCCTCATTTATGATGATACAATTTTTAGTTCTTTGATGCCCTTTGACACCTCGTGATCCCACAGGCTGGTCTGCTTCTTCCATGTGGGCTTTGTTGCTTCTGAGCTAGATGGCTGCTTGTTTACTTTCAAGCCTTTAAGATCCCAGATGTTATAGCTATTGATAGTTGGTTACCATCAGCTTACTTAACCACATTTGCTTATGCACACATTTGTCATCAGTGTCATATCAGGAAAGTGAGCACGTAATGTTATGATTTTTAGCTCTTGAAGCTTGATAACTGATCCCTTTGACATCTCATGGTCCCACAAGCTGGTGTGCTTCTTCCATGTGAGTTTTGTTGCTTCTGAGCTAGATGGCTGCTTGTTTACCTTCAAGTCTTTAAGACTCCAGACACTACATCTTTTGATACCTGGGCACTATCAGCTTACTTCACCACACCTATTTAAGTGTGCATTTGTCTTCAGTGGTCGTGTTGGGCAGGTGAAATAGCTATTTTTGACCAATGAGAAAAAAGGGAGAAAACTGGGCAATGGATGATGCCAGCTCCATCCTTGTGAAATATAATGCCAGAAGGTTTTTGCTTTTCTACCTAAGATATTCAGTATGAGATCTGGTAACAAAAGTCAAAAGTTCAGAAGAACCCTCAAAAATTAGAAAGGCCAGGATTAGAAATGAAACAGAAGGCAAGATTAAATTTGTCTTACATGAACTTAGAGACCTGCAGATTCTAAAATATAAAATGGCTAAGTAGTAATGAAGAGGACACATTTAAATCTTTGTTTCAGGCCACAATATTTTTGTCAGACCGTGGCAGTTGGCATCTTGCTGTGATTCTGGGAATTGGGCCCCCATGTTTCAAATACCATCAGGGTCTCACATGTGGACAGATTTACTCAGAGCTTCCAAAGTAAAATAGCCTAGAAGAATGACCTGGCAGTTGACTTCTGAACACTCATCCATGAGAGCCCTACACATCCAAACAGAAGGGTGTCCGACTCTCCTGCTTCGGAACGTCATCCACAGGCTCCTTCCCCCGGTTTCATGTTTGATGAAGTAGAGACATCATCAAGAGTGAGGGAAACGCATGGTAATGTGGGTTCAGACAATGGCTACACTGATGGACAACAGTCAGTTTGTGAGGGTCAAGAAGTTCATTGTGTGTTTTGTTTTGCTGTACTTATGTTGCTGTGAGTCAACAGCATTTCTCTGTGCCTCTCCGTCTCTGTCTCTCTCTCACTCTCTCTTTCAGAAGTTTACTGCTATCTCATACAATAGTGAAAATGCTTGTGTTTTCCCTAAGAGGAACTTAATTCAAGGATTCTTGTCAATTCCACTTTTGGGGGGCAGAACAGTAGTTCTTTATGATTTCTTGCATTATAGAACTCCTTAAAATTTGATGGAAGTTATAAACTTATTTTCTCAAGGTGCACATACATATAACAATTTGCCTAAGATCCCAGGGAGCTAGTTAATCTGAAACCCACAGATGCTGGTTAGGGAAATCAAGTTGATGGGACATATAACAATCTCAGTTTCTTCCGCCAAGTCATCTAGCTTTGTTTCTCAGAAACAGCTTAACGTTCACCATGCTCACATATTACGTACAAAGAAAACTGTCACTGTCCTACTACAGGGAAATTCTCGTTGTTTTTAACGCATTAAGTTTTTTTTTTTTATTTTAAGGGAGATGCCATTGAATTCTGCAAGTTGCAGGCATCATACTGACACTTCAGGAACCAGCATCAGATGACACACAGAGACACAAAACCATTTCGTTCACAAGGAGAATAGTCGTAATGCTTTATCCTTGTGGGGGGTGGGGGGTGGGGGAGGGTGCACAAACATCTCTGCTACGTAAAATGAAGTCGCCCGATGGCAGAGAGGTTAAGTGCTTGCTGGCTAACTGAAAGGTCAGCAGTGTGAACCCAGCAGCCCACTTCACAGGAGAAAATCTGTCTCCGTAAAGAGGGGAGACATGGGGGGGGAGATGGGTCAGTTAAGGGGCAGTGAGGTAGCAATGAAGCATAAAACCTTCCTCTGTTTCCTGAAGGTTTCCTCCCCCAAACACCATGGTCCCAACTCTGCCATGCAGTTCCAGTTGGACTGGAGGAGGTGCACTGGCGGAAATGGGAGCTGGAAATGCAGGGAACTCGGCGTGGATGAGCCCCTTGGGGTCATTGGTGGGAGTGGAGTTGCTGGATGGGTGCAGGGAGGGTGGGGTGGAGAGAGGAAGCCAGCTGTGGGGATCTACAGACTGTCTCCTATCTGGAGGACAGAGGTAGGGAGCAGTGGGCAGGGGGAGATGTCAGGCAGTGTAAGATATGACAAAACAATAATGACTACAGAGTAATGAGGACTGGGGGGAAGGGGGAAAGGCTGGAGGTGGAAGGAAGAGAAGCTCATATCAAGGGTCCAAGTGGAAAGGCAGATGTTGGGAGAATGTTGACGAGGGCAGGCAAGTGGGGGTGCTTGGCACAGTGTATGTAACTATGTATTGAACTATGTATGATGAAAAGCGATGTATGAGCGCCCAATAAAATGATTCAAAAAAAAAAAAGATTTACAGCCTTGCAAACGCTGTGGGGCACATTCACCCTCTCCTGCAGGGCTGCTGTGAGTCTGCATCTGCGTGACAACAGTGCACTTCTATGTAAAACCAAGAGAGGAGAACGGGGAGTTCATTAATGCTGAGAGGTTTCTGGAACAGAGAATGTGGATGAATGCTCCCGTGCTAAGGCTGACACTCAATTAGAGCCTTCTTGCACAGCCCCAACCCCACCCCCGCCCCCGACAGGCACATCATCAAGGTTTCATACAATCATGTCTTAGGAGCGGAGAGAAATGTTATTTCCCGGGTGTATGGGATCAAATTGAGAACATTTGTTAAGTGATGAGATCGGTTCCTTGTGCCTTGGGATGATGTGAAGAGAAGCATTTATCCAGCAGGAAGAGCTTCAGATTTCAAAGCCGCCCCCGCTTCTCACCTGCATGCTCAGCTTGGTTCTGAAGAGAGCCACGAAACTACAGGTGGACCTGAGCCCTGGGAGACAAGAACCCCCTTAGCTCCATCCTGCTTGTGAAGAGTCACTTTGCATATTCAGATATATATGTATATATATGCTCATGTGTAGGTGATGGACTAGCTGCGGTGGTGCTGTGCCTGAGTATTGGACTGCTAGTGGAAAGGTTGATGATTTGAACTCATCAACAGTTCCATGAGAGACAGCTGTGACCGCCTCAAGAATCCTATCGAGCGATTCTATACTGACCTATAAAGGTCCTGAAGAGTTGGACTCAAAACTCCCTGCAGGGGGCTGGTGAGTGATATTTAAGGCAGCCGTCCAGATTTAAACTGTAAGTTACTATACAAGAGGAAATGTGGTAAGGAAGCCTGAAATATGAAATCAGGAAGCATGCGTTTGACTCCATCACCTGGTAATAGTTATGGGAACCTTACGAGGTCTCCCAGCTTCCATTCCCACACTAATAAAATGAATCCAGACATGAACAGGTGCTAACCAAAGGATGGGTGACTGGAGCCCACCCAGCAGCTCCTCAGGAAGGGAGCTCGAGATCTGCTTCGGTAGAGAGACTGCACAGTCGAGATCAGCCTATGGGGCAGTCAGGTGGGTGGCTGTGTTGGCATCAGTGAGATAACAATGAACAACAACAACAACAACAACAAAATGAATATGAGTATACTGCTTATCTAGCTAGAAAGGATTTTCGGAGTTTTCATAGCAGTCATTATCATTCGGGACATTTCTCTCAACATTTTCAATAAAATTTAAAATTAATTCAACTGTTCATTTTACTTATCGCTGTGGTGCTGTTCCTGTGGTGATCATGAGGTGCTAGGAAGGCCACACAATAACATGTGACGTTGCATCTTTATAATTGTCATGTGGGAGCCAATAATTGCAGACATAGGGTCCATCCCTCTCATTGATAGTCTTCCTCTTCTTGCTGCCCTTCTCCTTAACCCAGCATGGTGCCTCTTCCAGGAATTGGTTCCTCCTGAGAATATCTCCAAAGCGCGTGAGGTCAAGTCCCACCATCCTTTGCCTGTACGGAGTATTGTGGCTGTACTTCTTCCAAGACAGATTTGTTTGTTTTTTGGAAGTCCATGGGACTTCCAAAATTCTTCCCTAGCATGGAAATTCGAATGCATCCGTTCTTTTTCGATCTTCTTTATCATGTCCAATTTTCACATGCTAATGCAACCATTGAAAATATCATGACTTGGGAGAGAAGCAGGTTAGTCCAAAGTGACCTCCTTGCCCTACACCACTGAGAGAGAGTTTATGGAGCAGGTTTACTGAATACAGCGGGTCATGTGGTCGCTTGACTGCTGCTTCCATGAGCATAGATTGTGGATCCAAGTGAGATTAAGTCCTTAACAACTTCGTTTTTTCTCTATCTACATATGACATTACTTTGCCGTCCAATTTTATGAAGGTCCATTTTCTTTACATTGAGTTGTAATAATATTGGAGACTGCAATCCAGCAAATTCTTCAATCCCTCCTCTCTTTGAACATGGAAGGTTATGTCCCCTGTAGATCATAGTTTGCTACCACGCTATCCTTCAATCCTGATGCTCAATTCTCCTTCATAGACTCCAGCTTCTCTGATGATTTGTGCAGCATACACATTGAATAAAGATGGTGAAATGTTACAACCCTGACACACACCTTTCTTGACTTTAAACCAGGCCCTGGTTCCCTGTTCTGCTTCTTGGTCCACATACAGGTTCTGCATGAGCACAGGGGTGTGCCCTGGCATTCCCATCCTTCCCCATGCCATCCATTGTTTGCTATGATCTACACAGTTGAATGCCTTCGCATAGTCAATAAAGCCAGGTGAGCATAATGTCGGCATTCTGTGCTCACAGACAAGACCCACCTCACATCGCTTGTCCCATGTCCTCTTCTGAATCAGGCCTGAATTTCTGCCTTCCTCTCAATGTACTGCTGCAATGATTGTTGGATGGCCTTCAGCAAAATTTAACTTGCATATGATGTCAATGACATAGTCCACTAATTTCTGGATTCTGTTGGGTCATGTTTGGAACGGGTACAAATACGGATCTTTTCCCATTGGTTGGCCAGGTAATTATCTTTCAAATTTCATGGCATAGGTGAGTGAGTGCTTCCAGTGCTTCATCCACTTGTCAAAATATTTCCTGGTGCCTTGCTTTATGCTAATACCTTCAGTGCGCCCTGGACTTCTTCCTTTAGTACCACTGGTTCTTGATCAATTAGCTTGATCAATTAATGTCAATTAGCTCTTTTTGGTACAGTGATTTTCTGTAGTCTTATTTTATTTTGAAGCTTCCTGGATCATTTAATGTTTTGCCCATGGAATGTTTTAATACCGCAACCTGAGGGTTAACTTATCAACAAAACCAATTAAAAGCTCGAATATTACTGCAAGGCCCAAAACAACAGCAAGAAAGAAACCAGCGTCTGCTCCATTCCTGTTCCCCAGGGATCAGGCACTTTGAACCTATCTACATTTTTATCACACACTCATATCTATTTCTGGACCTCTCGTTCCCACACAGATGTCCCCTTGCATTCACAAAGGCTGTCCAGATCCCGAGTGCCCGCTCTGTCACAGGGCTGTCTTGGTGAGGAAGGGCAATTTGCTTGACATTGTGGTTGGGAAGCACATGGACTGAGACTGCAGGTCTGCTCTTGGGAGTCCCCAGAAGATCTTCAAGCACCGCTACTCCCAGGATGGCTGCCAGACCAGAGATGCAACCTGTGGTCTGTGACCCCTGGATCATCACTGCCAGCTGGGAGGATGCCTTCCAGCAGAGCTGGGGCCTCTGCTCTGGGACCAGCCCAAGCCCATGAGAGCGCTGGGCATGCTTTTCCCTACTGGCTGGTTCAGCAGCCTGTGTGGAAGCTGAGGAGATGATGGCAGCACCTGCTCCCTGTTGCGTCCTTGCCCCGGCCGTCACTGCACCAGGAACTGAGTGAGGAGGGCTGCCCAAAGCAACTTTTGCCGCCTCCTCCCACCCCACACATTCACGTGTTAGGAGAAACCTGGTATCTCCCCATCCTGGAAAGGAAGTGGCAAAGCCCAAATCAAACTCACTTGACTCACATGACTCTATAAGGCAGGGAAAACTGCCCCTAAAGGTTTCCTAAGGTGTACCTCTTTTACAAGAGTAGAAAGCTTCATCTTTTTTGCCTGAGAAGCAGCTGATGGTTTCGAACTGCTGACCTTGTGCTTAGCAGCCCAACGCACAAACACTATACCACCAGGGCTCCTGGAAAGGAAGTACAGAAATTTTGAATTCACAAGGACTGCTCACAATGACTAGGCGCTTTCAGCCCGAGCTTTCCTGGGAGTTTCCAAGAACCAGGCTCTTGCCTAAGACCTACATCACTGAGCAGAGTGAAGATTCCCGGTCCAACTTTATTTCCCATTATCCCCCTTCTTCCCCTCCATTTTCTTCTTCATCTCTTTCCCCAGATCTACTCAGTTCCCACTTCTCTTTTTCTCTTAACATTTACCCTCTGCTTCTTTCTTTGGACAATCCCGGTGCCCTTTCAGTACTGTGACCCTTTAGCTTTGCTCTAGAGGCTCACAGGGCATGTCAGATGGGGCTCCAGACAGTGGCGGGGGGATTTCAGACCAGGTTCAGGGAATGACAACATGAGGACCCTAAACCAGTCTGCTAACTCTGGAGCGACATGCTTACCAATACACAATCATCAAGGCATACAAAGCCCCAGGCATTGTACCTTCACAGTCCACAGTACAAATCCTACTGAAAAGGATTTGAAAGAATTAAGTCATTAGAATGTGTATATATCCTTGATAATCCAAAGGGAACATTAATCAAATCAGAAAGAAGAGATAGTAATTGTTAACATTCATTGGACACTTATTATATGCCAATGGCTTTGCATGGATTACTTTAATTAAACGTTATAACCTATGGTATAATAACTCACTTTCATTTTGCCGCTCAAGCTATATCTTGTTATTCACACAAAATGACTGGCCAGAGCTATGTAAATTAAGCAACATGGCCTGCAGAGATCTGATGATTACTACCCAAACTGAGTCAGGGGATTGGTTTGTTCATGGTCTTGGTGGGAGGGTCATGCCTTGAAAGTGACAAGGAATTTGCTTACATAAAGGCCACTCTCACAGAGTTTTAGAGAGACTTCATCACCAAAGTCTGAAGCAGAGTGCATTTTTTGGACTTAGAGTACTTGCGCTGAGACCCTCCTAGTGTCTAGTGATTCTCACCTTCCTAATGCCATGAACCTGTCATACAGTTCCTTGTGGGGTGACCCCCAACCATTAAATTATTTTCATTGATATTTCACAACTGTAATTTTGCTACTGTTATGAATCAGGTGGTCCCTGTTGTGTTAGTCCGGGTAGACTACAAAAACAAATTCGTAAACCTGTATATGGATATAAGGAAAGGTTTATATACAAGAGGAATGGAACATTGAGAAAGCATCCCAACCCAGTCCAGTTCAAGGTCATAAGTCCAATATTAGCCCATATGTCCGATACCAGTCTATAAAGTCTCCTTCTGACTTCCAAAGCTTATGCTATGACACCAGGACAATCACAGGGCAGTGGGTGCAGAGTCTGGTGTGTCCAGTGGCAGTAGAAGCATCTCAGCACTTGCAGGGATCTCCCCATGGCCTCCCAAGCATCTCAGCACTGGCAGGAGTCTCCACATGACTTCTCCGGCCCCAGAGGTTTTGTTCCATCAGGGCAAGCCCATGCAGCCTCTTCTCTGGCTCCTCCATTCTCCAGGAATCAGGATCCATCAGCATGCTGTCAATTCTTCTTGCCAGTAGTTCGTCATCTCAGAGACTGAGTCAAGTCTCTCTACTCTAATTGGGAAAATACCACAAGACTTCCCAGAATTCTCTGGAGAAAACCATGCCCACACAGAGGTCTCATTGTCTATCTCCAGATTGGTGGGCTAAACTCCACCCCTAGAGTCCCAATCATGAAAGTGACACATGAGTACATGACTGCCACACTTGTGAAAGGGTTATTCGACCCCCAGAGGGGTCATGACCCACAGGTTAAGAAATGCTGTCCTAGACCTCCAAGAAAGAACCTTAACCCTGAAGAGATCTGCGACAGCAGCAGTGGATTTGCTGGCAGAGCGAAGTGGTTCCGGTAGGTATTGTGGGTCACAAGACAAGACTAAAATTTCTTTGGGCAGGCACTTACAGGTGGAAGCTGTAACACAGGCCTATACACACCGCGTTATGAGAGGTCTGAGTGTAAATCGTGGGGTGCAACCATGTTCTCCAGGTAACAGAAGTCCATGTAAAAGGGCAGCAAGAGAACTCCAAAGGTCCAGGTAGTGTGGTGGGAGCTGGTAGCAGAGGCTGAGAGAGGCCCAGTAGCAGAGCACAGGAGTTGGTCTGTACGGGTCTCCCTGCTGGTCAGCCACAGCCCAGTGAGGTTCAGAACAAAGCAGAAGCATCAAAGCACTGTGGAGATAGCCAGAGACAACAGTGCCTCAAAGACAATATCTGATGCCTGCCTAAGCAACCAAAGAGTGGACCTGGGACATTTGGGGAAGAGTGTTTCTTCTTTGGTAATCTGTTGATAATGTTTATTATTTGTTAAGGACCCCTGTCGATGTCGTGTTTACACATTGGGGTCGGAAAACACAAGGTTTGACATTACCAGCCACCCCGAGGACAAAGATGAGGCTTTCCGTAAAGAGTTACAGTTTGGGAAACACACCGGGGAAGTTCTACTCTGTCCTGTGGGTTGATCTGAGTTGGAATTGACTTGCCGGAAGTGAGTTTGATGTGCTTTGTTACCTATAAATGGAATTTTCTTTGCCAGCACATGGAAGTGTCTCATGTGTCTGGCTCAGTAAAACATGCAAGGAAGGGCTGATATTGTGAGTGTGGAGGTCTCCAGCATTTGAGGCATGGTCTGTCTGTCTGTGCAGACTGACAGACATACACATACGTTCATAAGAAGCTATATATACAATGACACTCTTACACGATCTGATTTTCACATAATGAAAGGCAGGGATTCATATGTATATATTTTTTACACAGTCATGGGAGCGTCTCATTCACAAGTCTTATCTGTTCCTTGAAGCCAACTTATTCTTTTGGATTACAGACCAATCCATAACCACTAAGCCACCAGGGCTCCTGACAGCTTATTCTTCCCTGGTGCTTCCTGATCAGTGTTGTGGAAGGCATGCTCACTTCTGCAAAACCAGTCGTTGTCAGAGCCTTCATTCAGACTCATGGTGAGTAGAACTGTGTTTCAGAGTAAATTTGGATTACTTTCCATGGCCGTGATCCTTTGGAAGTAGATAACCAGGTCTTTCTCCTAAAGCCCTTTGGTTCAGTAAGTCAACCACTTAACTAGTTGCCATCCTCTGAAAGCTCACTGCTGTTGAATTGATGCCAATGCATAGCCACTTGACAGGACAGGGTGGAACTGACCCTGTGGATTTCTGAGACGGTAACTCATTATAGGAGTAAAATGTCCTGTCTTTCTTCCAAAGAGTGGCTGGTGGTTTTGAACTGATGACCTTAAGGTTAGCAATCCAATACGTCACCATTTCACTTCCAGGGCTCCCACATTTGTCACTCGGAAGCTTCAAATAGCTGTTAAACAAGTTCAAATAGCCTAAGAGCCTGTCAAGTTTTACAGCCTGTAACGTCTTCACAGATTTTACCCAAGACTTTCCTAAGACCTTGCTTACTTATTAGGGGCAGAGACCTTGGCGGCACAGTGGGGGTGAATTGAGCTGCTACCCAAAAGGGCAGGAGTTCCGTGGCACCAGTCAGTGCACAGGAGACAGTCAAGACTCTCTACTCTGTTGAAGAGATAGGATCTCGGAAACCTACAGGCCCATTTCTATCCTGTCCTATGGGGCCATGATGAATCACGAGTCACTATTGGCTCCGTGGTGGTGAACTTTGGGGGAGGCTCAGAGACAGGCCCTATCTAAGCCATTGCCTACACTGGGTCTTCCCAGGCTGGCAGCGAAAGGTAAATACAGGAAAAGCAGGGGCTGCCTGCCTGCTTCCAGTATTGTCTTTTTCTTTTCAGATGCAAACCAGGGAGAAGGTGATCTCTGGAGACCTATTCTGACCATGGTAACCAGCAAGCTTCTTAGGGTGTGTATGAATTGAGGTGGTTTCCATCAATCCCAGTTCCCAGGCTGCTCCGTGACTCAATGTGGCTGCTGCTTGAGCTGCAGATTGAGTTGGGATAAAGGAGGAAAGTAATAGACCTGCATTCTTTCTCTTGAACACACTTCTGCCGTGTATCACAGTGGTTCTGATTAGATGGTGCGCTAGCTTGTCAGAATTTCAGGGAGTTTTGTATAGAAGGGGGAGTGGAGCTGCTGCAATTTACATGGAACTGAGCTTTTCAATATCACTCTTTCAAGTAACTTCAACCCCTTTGACTCTTTTCTACCTTGGGAAAAACATTAGGTACATAAGACATGTATTTTGGCAACTGTAATTTACAGCTTGCTATATGATTATTTTTTCAAGCAATTTTAGGAAGCTATTTTTAGCCTCTTTTAAATGACTATATTTCTTCTTTGATGGCTATGCCAGCATTAGTCCTCGATTCTGACATCATCAGGGAGTTTTTCCTATTGCTTTGTTGTTTGCACTATTGCTGCTGTATGCTGCTGGTCCAGTGGATTCTAACCCATAGCAACATTACAAAACCATGGAGAACTGGCCCAAAGGATTTTTCCTGGGCTCGCATCTTCACCAGACCAGACAGCCAGATCTTTACTTTCAAGGGAGCTCTGGTGCATTTGAACCACTGTTCTTTCATATAGCAGCTGGATGTTTTACTAGTGCACTATAAGGGGTCTGCTTTAAAGTATAATAAACCATACATACATCCTATGTTGTAAAGCATGTATGTTCTTTCCTTCAACACCACTGAACTTTATTATGATTCAAAACAAGCCCAGCAAACTTCCTGCTCTAATAAGCACTACGATAATGTATTCATATTAATATGATTTTATTTCATATTTATGTGATTCCAAGAGTCTTTCAAATCAATCTGGAATCTAGGACAACCAGCAGCTTATTGCTCTTGCCATTTAAAAAAAAATTAACCAGGTGACCCTGTGTGGTGGGTTTGGCTAGAGTTAGGGTCAGAGCTTGCCCAGACACTCAAGATTCCCTAACAGAGGAACTGTGAGCAACAGGAAAGAAGAGGATCGTGGGGACTAATGCAGAGTGGGGAACTCTGGGTGGTCTAAGTGGTTAGTGAGCTCAGAGGCTACCTGAGAGTTGGAAGCTCAAGTCCACCCAGAGATGTCTTGGAAGAAAAGCCTTGTGATTTACTTTCCCAAATACAGCCATTGAACCCCTAGGGAATCCAGTTCTACTCTGTAGATCCGTTCTACTCTCTACTCTGTTCTAGGCTGACACATGTGTTAAAAAAGACTTGCTGGCAACTGGTTCATGTAACATGGGATCACCTCTTTGCATGTGGAGACAGAGCCAGTGAGGCAGAGGGGGGTTTGCACTTGAGACGAGCCTTCGAAGGCAGTGTAAGAGGTGCCCATTGCACAGACAGATGTCAGGGGGATGAGCATCCCTATGAAAGTAATCATGTCAGCTCTCCTGCACATTTAAGCATAGGATCACCGAGCCCCTGCTGGGCAACTTTGCAAATAGTTCATCTACTTGAAAAAGTAAATTGTGGGAAAGGGATCTTTGCTTTGGGAAATTCAATTCAGGACCTCAGTCAAAAAACCAAACAGCCTAGACAGGAAGCATTTTATCAAAGGCGACACATGGATTTTGTGCTCAGAACTCGACCCCAGGACTGATTAGTTGGTGGGCCAGTGCCCTCGCTTTGAAATGTGAATAAACATTTCTACCTTCTTGGGTGCTTGTGAGGTTCAAATAAGGTGGCATAGCTAAAGCACCTGCCTACAATGGGCGCTGCTAAAATGTAGTTCTATGCCCAGTGCCGCCATCGCAGCAGTCAAGAAATGAAACCGTGCTTTCATCTTCCTTTTTGTCACCCTTGTATTTCTAAGAATCCAGGCAATGTAGGCTTTCCAAAGAACAGGTCACTTATGTTCACAGAACAATGAACGGGGTGGGGTGGGGGGAACAAGGAACCCGAGGCACTATTTCCCTAGGTAATGATTAATGATAAAGAGATTTTTAATAGTCATACTAAATATTTATTGAGAAGAAGCCTTGCAGAAGGTCAAGTTTCAGTTAAAGACTAGACCTCAAGTTATGCTATTATAAGGAACCACATTTCCAAAAAGTCGGTCAGTTCTGGCTTTTCGGAGGGGCTGGCAATTCTTGTCTACAGAGCTCAGAGGCTGGCCAGGAAGGTGAGAAAGTATAAAGGTAGTTCTTGTACTACCAGGGCCCCTCCTACACACAGCATGGAACTGGCTCAAGTCACAGATAGAACCAAGAATTCTGCACCAGGCAAAGAAAAAAAATTTTTTTTCCTCTGGTACTGCCACAGCACAAACTCTTTCTCAGCAAATGTTTCATCCGATAGACTTCTGAGTCCCAGACCTCAGAGGTTTTAGAAAGTATTGATTATCTAGCATGAATTCAAACCAGGACCTAGAGGCTAGAGGGTCTTTCAGAACTGAACACCTGCACCTGCCTCTCAGCGTCTCCCCTCTGCAAAAGTCTCCTTCTTGCTTCCATTTAAAGAAAGCAATGAACTCAAAACTTTGCTTCTGATTTTTTTAATGGATTCTTTTCCAGGTATAGGATTTCTATTTTGACCCTAAATTAATTCAATCAAGGAACAGTTGAAGGTATTTGGCTTGCTGACCTGGTTTATTACATTTGAAACCTAGCTTTTTGAAAAAGCACAAGAAGATGGAAAAAGGTAAAGAAGGAAGGGAGGGAAGGAACGGAAAGCTAGGCTTCAAATGTAATAAACCGGGTCAGCAAACCAAGTACCTGTCAGTGTCTTCCCTCTTCTCTTTCACTTAGTCCAAGATTTATAAATGATTTTTATTAAAGTAATCTCAATATATCTTTCCTATCTTGTAGCTTTTTGCTGCAAATATTTAGTTATATGTGTATATTCATTGATAGGTATTGACAGTCAAACAAAATCTATGTAAATAAGAAATCTCCCTGAGTTGATATCTCTAGATCTGGAATTCCTTCACACTTTAAACTGTAGAGTAAATTTTTTCCCATTGAAAACAGTGCATCTGACCTAACTGTTTGCAGCAGCACACAAGGTTTTAAACAGCATGAAGAATTAGACTCTTGCAAGAGTGGCACAATGGAAAATTTAAAACGTAATGTCAGTTATGTCTTTTAGAATTCAGTTATTATTTTGGCTTCAATGCGGCAAACCATCTTATTAATAGAAGAAGAGAAAAGAGTGAGATCGTTTGACATTTGAAGCAAGGTATCATTGCTTGCATTTCCCGATCCAGTGATTTCACATGTGTTCATGAACGTGCTAACACCCGAGTCTTCAGAGGCAGGTCCATGCCATGCTACTTCATTGTGTCTGTGGTTTCGATCTCTTCTCATGCAGAAAGAAGACAAATCAGATACACAAGCCAACAATCAAAGGTGGGCAAGCGAGAGCTGAACATTTCTCACGGATGTGCAAGTTGATTGACAGGACATAGAAGTGGCAAACATGTGTGAGACATTGGTGGTCAATAAGTAGTTGACCCCAGTGAGCAGATCTCGGAAGATCTGCCTCAAGAACATGTGCCTGCAGGACTACATGGAGCTAAGGCAGAACCTCTTTGAACAAGTGCTTCTCCCTTAGGATGTTCCTAGAGATGAAGTGGAGTTCTATGGAGGCAAAGATCCAGTAAGACAGATTTAAGGAATTTCTATTTGATTCCTAACTGAAAGCTGGAGCCCTCGTGATGCTAATGATGTCAGGAGACAATGACAATACTTGGGTTGCGAGGCATCGTCATCATTTGCGCAGGTTGTAGCTCTGCATACCTTTCCTTCTACTTCAATTGTTTTCCTGAACTGATTCCCCAGTCAAGGAAAAGAAAAGTACTGGATAACATAAGGCAGAGATACTTCCTCTGAACTAATAATCGGGTCTCAATGTTGGAAAGGGAAAACAGCAGCTGATGTCTCTGTACTTGTCATCCATTCTCAACTGAAGTGCTGTGAATTAGGTATAGGTCAGATGGCTCTTCTAACTATAGTCTTTCTAACACCCACCAAAGGACTGGATGAGACTAGGCAAACGTGAGATGCTTATGGTCCACCAAGGAGATTGCATAGCTTTCTAATGCACGTAAGGTGCGTGGAACACTGATAAGAGCACTGGTCGGTTTGTCCACCAATCTAGGCTTAAAATGAGCCATCTCAGAGTCAGGAGGGGGGATCTCACTGCCATCAAGAAAGAAGAGCCCGGAGTAGATTCTTTCCACTGGGTTCCAGCTCTCCATGTAGAATTTTCTTAATCCTGGGCACAGACAATTGTGTTGTGATGACAGGTGAGGACAAGAAGCACCAGCAGAGAAGCAGAGGGAGCAGAGACGAGAGAGCAGTAGGACATGGAGCTGTGGGCAGGGGGGAGGCTTGCTTAAAGAGCAGTACACCTTTGAGCACTGTACTGAGAGCTTCCCAACATTGGCTTGACCATAAACAAAGGGGCAACAGGGTCAAGAGGCTAAAGACCACAAACAGGCATGCCTGTAAATACAATTGATAAGGGGCTGTCTTCACTGAAGAACTGTATCCTGAGCTGTTTCCAAGCCTTAATTGTAACTCGTAACTTCCATAACAAATCTCATGATTGTGTGTACCATCCATGAGTTCTGTGTGATAATTACAGGTGATTATCAAATACAACAGAGAAGGAGAGAGTCCTGGGAAGGACAGTGATGTCAGAATTGGTCAAAAGATGAGAAAGCAGAGGCATGTTTCATTTCAGACCAGCCAGCTTTGGACTGATGCTGATGGTTATTCTTCCACCACCATCTGGTGAAGTGAGAGGATTTCCAATGCATCCTGCAACAATGCCTCAGAAGTTCATCTTGACTTGGCCAAACTCAACTTGCTCTTTAAGTGGAGTCACAGAGATATGACCACTCTCTCTCCCCCATTGATTTAGAAATCAGGAAATATGTAACCAAAACAAGGATTGGTCATGAAACCAAACTTCCAACCCTCTGTAGTCAAACTGAAAGTTTTAAAGTCCCTATGTTGTTGTTAAGAGTGGCTGGTAAGTCAATTTTGACTCATATTGACCCTGTATGAGCCAGTGGATTTCTAGGCTCTAGTCTTTGTCCAAAGCTCTTTCTCTGCTAGAAGTAATGGGTAGACTAGAACGACCAACCTTTTGGTTAACTGTCAAGGACTTAACCGTTACAGCACTACACTCACACCCACGCACTACCATAAAATGGACTCCAACAGCAACCTATAAAGAGTTTCTTTATAAAAACCCTATTAAAAAGTTTCTGGTACTTTAAATCTTTATGAGAGCAGCATCTCCATCTTTCTCCAGCCAAGCAGCAGACCATTCTAAGCAGCTGACCTTGTGGTTAGCAGCACACTGCCTCGTCCTCCGCCCCACCAGGTTTTCTTAAGGTCACTACAGAAGATGAGAAACCTTCCCTACTGGAGCTTAATCATCATCCGCACCATACTTATATCATTTTACCATGCTGAGTTAGAGGTGTTAGCATTGTTTGATGGCATCCAGGACTTGAAATGCATCATTGTTGTTTTTGCCAAGTGCCATCAAGTCTGTTACAACTCGTCCAGCATGGTACCCATATGTTCCCATGACAACATTCCTTGTTGTAGTCACTGTGTCAATCCATTTGGTTGAGGGTCATCCTCTTTTCCACTGTCCCATCCACTCTACCAAATTAGACATGCTACTGACAATTTCTTAAACAGCAGCAAAAGATGAGCATCTTCATTGCATCGTGTTTTGAAGTGTGATTTAGCCTGACTCAATGTGAAGAAACTTCACTATGTATTTTCATTTGGTACTTAAATAATGGGGCAAAATATGTGAGATTCTATGAAGGTTACTCAGCAGCTCCCTAAGGACACCCTTTGAGCTTGCTGATTAAACTGCCTGGGAGATTGCTGGCCAGTAATCCTCTTGCTAAGCATTGCCTACCTAGAACATGGGTTAGGCATCAAGAACAAGACAATACTACAAGGTTGAAGGATGAGCAAAGCTAGTGAGGTCACGTTTCTTTCAGGGTTAAATTCACTGTGCATTTCAATCATAGAATCAGAAAGAGGAATGCTTTCAAGGGTACAGAAGTTTGCACACTCTCACAGAATTTCTGAGCTTGCATTTCTTTTCTTTTTCTTTTTTCTTTTTTTTTTTTTTTTGGCATCACTGCCTTCTGGTGGTCGTGGGAGCTACCCAGCACTGCTCCTGAGAGCTGCCGCTGGATTTGAACCACCAAGCCCTCAGGCTGCAGTCCCGCACTCAACCACTTATGCCACCGGGGCTCAGCCACTTGCATTTCTTAGATGCAACACAAGAAGAAGTTTCTCTCTATGACTTGGGGTGGGATGACAAAGAAGAAAGGTGCCTGAACTGAGAAAGCCAATGTCAATATCACCTCTGGTCTAGGAGAGTGTGTTCATCATATTGGTGCTGCTGTTCGGTGCCATGGGGTGACTCCTGTTCCACAGTATCCCTCATGACAACGGGACTAAACCAGCACTGTCCCATCCTCAAAATCATTCTGTTTGAGGCCACATTGACAGTCACTGTGTCAATTCATCACATTGAAGTCATCCTCTTTTCACCGACCCTCTCCTCTGGTACCTGGCAAATTTTAAGGACAACATGCACTTGCCTGTGAAATAGTTTTGTCTAACAGTCAAGGCAGTCAAGAAAAAGGAACTGAGTTGTCTTACAGTGACCCTGGGCTAAGGAACATCCCCACAATGTCCTTTGGAATCCTGGCAACAAATAGAACTCAGCAATCTCTCACTTGTTCCACAATATTTAGACTCATTATTAGATCCTTAGCTCCTTTGTTTATCCTCCCCCTATCCCTGCCAAAATGATAACCCCTCTTTGAGAAAAAAAAAAAAAGTTTGGTTGGTGGCTGCTGAGAAATTATAAAGGAAATTCCAATCAACAGAATAAAATGAAATGGTACAGAATCATGTGTCTGAACTCTAGGTATGTGAGGCCTTATCTAGTGATCAGGTGCAGTGGAAATCTCTCTGATTGGTCTTCCAAATGTAGCCAGTGCCTTCCTGAGGAGCCACCTTGTGTGGTAGTTGGGGAGACCACAGTAGCATTAACTCGGTGGCCCCCTAGGAGCTCCCTTGCAGAAGTCTTATCGAGCCTGACCCCTGTACATCCTGCCCTCGGGTCGAGCTCGATCCTGGCCAATGGCTGTGTGGCATCCTGCCAAGGAAAGGAGCTCTTTGAATATCATCCACATGTCATTTGCTCCTTACCCATCCTGTCCTCTAAAGTAACGCGATGCAACTTCCTTCCCGAACCTCCTACTATTTTGTCTTCTTCCTTATTCCTCACTAGTTACTATCCAATCTCAGTGATGAAATGACAAAGAAGTTGAGTGATTTCAATGGTGAGAACCACCCTACAGCCAGTAAATCCACCACTGACGAGTCAATTTCAACTCAAAGGCCCTATAGGACAGAGTAGAATTGCCTCCATAGGGTTCCAAGGCACTAAATATTGATGGAAGCCTACCGCCACATTTTTTACAGAGCAGCAAACAGGTCTGCACCATTGATCTTTGGTTAGCAGCTAGCCACTTTAATGGAACTGTGATCCGGCAGTTCAAAACCACAGCAGTTCTGCAGGAGAAAGACTCCACTTTCTACTCCACGGCTGCAGCCTCAGAGACCCACACAGTGTTACTATCAGTCAGCATGGCCTCAGTGGCCGTGAGAGTGAGATAGGCATACCAACGGTGAAAATACTGATTTATACATCTTAAAATATTGAAGGAGGCTTAGTATATATTTCCTTTCTTTAGCTGGTATAAAACAGGTAAGTGCTTAACTACCAGCCAAAAGGTTGGCTGTTTGAACCCACCCAGTTAAGTCAAGCACTTAACTGTCTATACCACTCAGAGACATGGCCCGAAGAGATATAAAGCCCTGATGCATGATACAAAGTGGAGGAAAGCTGGACACGTTCTAGTGGGTGAAATAAGTCAGCCACTAAGGACCCCATACAGATGATCTCACTATGTGAATGATGGACAGACTGGTATCTCTAAGTGTCTACCAGGAGTGGGTGGGAAGGGAGGGGCAAGGTAGACTCATTGTTTAGAGGACCCTGAACTTCTGTTATGGGTAGCAGAAAAATATTCAAGTTCGAATGCCAGTTGAACTATATGATGAGCATAATTAATATTACTGAATTAATTAATATGGAAAAGGTAAACATCTTGTGTCATATAGATGTAACAACAACAAAGGTATTGATTTTGAAGAGCTCATTGAACAAATACACACACTTGTTCTATGCAGAAAGAACACACTCATAAGACTTATTGAAACAGATGACTGGGCCCCAGCTTAGCAGACTCGGGGGTGGGGGTGGGAGGTCCAAGTGATTGCATTTGTAGGTAGTTTTCAGGTAAAGTATATGTTATGGTGCTGAGGTGTCCATATTGAGGGTTTGGGTTGGGATGAGAGGGCTGAGAGCTGTGGGGTGGGGTGAGAGTGACTGACTCAGTTTGGTTGGCTAGGAAGTTTTCCCCCTATACAGACAGCATTAAAGTCTCCTGCACAGGAACTCCCTGGCTCCGGGGAAAACCAGAACAATAAGGCTGACAAGTTTTTGTTTTGTTTTATCTAGAAGATAAAGTTTGTAGTCCTTAAATATTTCTGAAAGAGAGCTGATGGTATGGTGGGTTAAGCATGTGTCTGCTAACAGCAAGGTCAATAATTCAAGCTCCCCTGCTGCTCCACAGGGGTAAAAGGAAGCTGTCTGCTCTCAATCAGTCTCAGGAACTTTAGAAAGCATCTCAGCTTGGTTCAATATGTTGCTATGAGTGGAAACTGGTTTGAAAGCAGTGGATGGGGTTTAATATTTTTTTGAATGGTGAAATGGCTAGCATGCTAGACTACTAGATGAATGGTGGGTAGTTCAAGTCTTTCCAGCAAGAAAGATTATTTTGAATAATCAGTCATTGAAAACTATGGAGCATAATTCTACTCTGAAACATATGGGGTTGCCATAGGTCGGAGTTTACTTGTTGGCTACTGGTTTAATTTTTCTGAAAACCACTTTCAAGAGTGCCATGTTATCGAAGCACAATCTCTTCAAACCTCCAACCAGAAGAACTAGCTGGTGCTTGGCTACCACAAGTGACAGTTCTGTCCAGAGACACAACCGAAGGTTCCAGATAGAGTGGGAGAAAGATGTAGAGTAAACTCAAATTCCTTATAAAGACCAGACCTACTAGATTGATAAGAGTTTAGAGGAACCCTCAAGAGTATCTCTCTAAATACTGTTTGAACTTGGAATTAGAGTTATTTTTGCAGGTCATTTTTCAATCGAATAATAAACCAGCATATAAAATAAATGGCATCATTCATGAGTAATGTGTTCCCACCATAAACTATGCAAGACCAAGTACCAGCAGTTAGCAAAAGCAAAGATGACGAGGAAAGGAGTGAAAAGGCAGCCAGATCAAGGGAAACAGAACAAACAATAGAAATGCAGAGGATGATAGTGTCTTGTTAAAATTGTAACTGATAGATGCATCAATTTGTATACAACTTGCAATATAAGTTTTCACTTAAAACAATAAAATATTAGTGTTTTAAGCACGAGAAGAGGAAAACTGCTAAGACAACTACAAATGAAAACAAATCAGTATTGTTTAAAAGAGGGCAATTACAGGAAATGCAGAAAAGCTAAAGTATGATATCAATGCCAGCTGGCATAAGATAATAGTTTTTTAGACTAGTGAAATGGAATAGACATTGGTGACAATGCCAGCAAGGCATTTTTTATGATATAGATAGAATGGGAAAAAATGGTTAGATAAAATTAAAGTTCAGTCCTATGGGTTTCCCCAAAGTCTTTTTCATGTCCCACAATGCCTTGTCGATTCCTTCACTTTACTTCTTTACATCATGCTGGACACTGGGTATGTACATTTCCTCAGCTATGGAAACTGTGCTCAAGATTGCCCGTGCTTGCTCGGTTCTGGAATGCCCCAGTCCCGGATGGTCATGTGGTTGAGTCAGTCATCCATGCATTTAATTCAGGTTTCAGCTCAGAATATGAGCTCCTCAGATAGTATCTCTCTGACTACTCTCTCTCCTAGAACAAAACTGTCACCATTTCCTATTTTTCTTCATCGTACTTATTACTGCATTGACATATGTATATGTATACACAGCTATGTATATATTTATATCACATATCCATCTATATGTGCACATGTAAATACATATATCCATGCAATATATAGATAAGTGTTATTCTCTGCATCCCTACTGGACTGTAACATTCATAAAAGTAGAAAATGTGTCTTGGTTGCCAGTAAATCTCTAACAGCAGTCCTCGTTTTCTCCCTCTCCCATTACCCACCACGAAACCCACAGCCATCGAATGGATCCCAACTCACAGTGGGAAAGTGGCCCATAGCTTCGTTCCCTGGGAGCTCGATCTTGCATCGTTGATAAGGATCTGCCATTCTTTAGTTAGTCCAGGTGGTCATTCACAGGAGGCACTGAGGCTCATGTGCAGGATCCACACTTTCTTCTTTCTTGACCTCTATGTGAGGCATAAGCCAATTTAGTTTTCATATAAAATCATCCACAGATGCAAGAGAGCCTCAAAAAGTTCATGGGAAAAGTTCCTTATATTTTCATTTCACAGTTCCGTGAACTCTTTGAAGTCCCCTCATAAAACACAACAAATCATAGAGAATAAATCTTTAAGAAATACACTTGGCTATACAATAGGGTCTCTTTATCACACACTGCCATTTGTATATTGCAAAGAAGAGTCCGTCTTTTTCTTTTCCCTTCCTGGAGCAACTTGAATTCACTGCTGCATCTTCCTGCGCACGCACACACCCACACACACACACACACCACCCTTTAGCTCCCTAGACTTTTCAGGTGTCTGTGGCTCCTCCCCCACGGTGTGTTACAAGTCGGGCTGCCAATCACAAAGTCAGAAGTTCAAAACCACCCGCAGCTCCAAGGGGAAACGATGAAACGTTCTATCTGGTAAAGATCAAGCTGTCGGGAACCCACACGTGCGGTTCTCTTCTGTCCTCTCCCAGGGGCTCCGAGTCAGAATCAGCACTGGCGAAGCTGCGGTTTAGGCATTGATTGAGCTGCTTATGCTAAAGTCACCGGTTCCAGCCTGCCAACCATTCAGGGGGAAAGAAGGATGAGGCTTTCTGTTCCCATAGTCATTGACAGTCTTGAAAACCATCCAAAAATTCATTCTGCTTATCAAGGCAATTCTGACTCACAGTGTCCCTGCAGGACAGAGTAGAATTGCTGCTCTGGTTTCTGAGAGGGTAACTCTTTATGGGAGTAGAAAGCCTTACTTTTCCTCCGAGGAATAGTTAGTTGGTGCTTTCAAACAGCTGACCTTGTGGTTACTAGCCTGACTTCTACGCAGGGTCCCTTTGGAAACCCTCTGAATTAGAATGTCCTCTACCTGGAAAGCCCTTTTTCTTTGTTTGCCTCGCCAGTCTCAGGAACAGCTCTTTCCTTTCTGAAGAGGAGCTGTTCACCCACCTCCTTGAAAAATTCCAGCTTCTTGTTTTCCCTTGTGTTCTGCCCTTTTCAAAGACAATTCGCGTCCAGAGGAAGGGCTGGTCCAAACATGTTTCTTAACCCCGGCGCTTCACACCGTGGATAGCTGCCTTCTGATGAAAAATCACCTTTCTCAACTCACCACCCTCACACAGTGGATTCCCTCCCGGTTGTCCATGTAAGGGGACACTGTGGGCTAAGCATTGAGCTGTTCACCACTCAGTCATGTTCAAATTCTGTCGATGTGATTGCAGCCTCCCCTAAAGACTCACCAACGCAGGGACCCTGCAGGTCATCTGGTGTGTTGGAACACACTGAGCAATGCTTGGGGTTTTCTGTCCTTTGAAAAATACCTACTAAGCCTAGACGCTGTCCCTTGCTGACTGTGTCACTCTGGGTAGCTGAGAGGAATGTCTTTTTTTATTATTATTAGTTTGATGACTTTAAATGAATCTGGGCTCACAGAAAAGTTTTTATTTTTACCTGCAGTCTGGATTCTGCCCGTTCTTCTCACGGAGACATTTCCAGTTAGCAGCCGTGCACCCTCACGTCCTTCTCGTGCTCACACACGATGGGAAGCATTTCTAAATCACCTTTTTTGCGAATTCAAAGATGGATTGTTCAAGCTCACACAGCCATTCTGAGGAAGAAAGACCTCGCAGTAGATTTCTCTTCAGATTGTCCCTTAGGAGGCCTGGCAAGGCAATTCCATTCTGTCACTCAGAGTTGCTATGCATCCATCCAGTGAATTTTCTCACTGACTTGAGGGCACCTTACAACCGCAACGTCGTGCCCTTTGAAGCTGGTGGCACTAACGGTTCAGCACTATCCTAGCGAGAGGAAAGTTGATGGTTCTAACCTTCCCAGAGAAGCTTGGTCAAGAGACTGGTCAGTCTCTTTCCTCAAGGCCTTGCAGCTCTTGTGGAGCTCTTGCGCACACTGAGACTCGCCATGCATCCAGACCGATCGACCCCACACTTCCCATACATGGCAACTCTTTACCTTACCTAGTGAGGCTTTCAACGATCGGACAATGTAAATGATAATAGTGAAAATACTCCGAGATGTCCTGGCACCACTGGTTCCTACTCCAGTCGGGATGGAGGAACAGCTGCACAGGTCCCCACCCCTGAGGACTGACCAGTGGAGATGACCCAAGACCCCCCACTCACAGCACAGAACCAAAGCATCCACTGCCTGAGGAGCAGGGTCCACATAGGACTCTTCGTCACTCCTCACCATTTTCAGTTCTCAGATTCTGGGCTCCAAGCCTGGCTCGTCACCTGCTGTGACCTTGTGTCTTGGCATGATGACATAGGCAGACTCTGGGCTCCATTCAGTACATGTCTGCCAACAGGTCAAGCTCCAACCTGGTGACCACAAAAGGCCTGTTTTCCTCCAACTGCTGGACAACCCTCCTTTCCAGCTCCCCCCCACCCCCACACACACACACTCATCCTTTCTGTCAGTGTGCTTGCCATGCTGCGAAGGGAGGAGTGCTGCCCTGACACTGGAAGCTCTACCACCAACTATTGCAAAGCCCCGAAGGTCCACTTCCCATCTGTAGCCAGTGCAAATCTATTCGCTTGCATTGGATACAGACCTTGGGGGAATCGAGCATGGGAAAAAGACGTCATGTTGTGTGAAGATGTAATGGGGCACTAACTGAGGATGGGGGCTTCTCCATGCCTGTGATGTGAGAATGATGCAGACCTCAGCAACAGATGTTTCTTGGCACATGAGTGGCCAGGAAGAGTCAGCTAGATGGGCAGCCAACAGCAAAACCAAAGGGTGGGTGAAAGTGGAGGCTGAAACTACATAAGGTGTCCTAAGCTGCTGCTTCAAAGTGGAGGACAGTTTGCTGAAACTTCCAAAGACCCAGTGACCAGGAGGGGACATGGACAAGTGGCAGGGCAGTAGTGTGGATGTGTTAGACAAACACACAGCAAATGCTATTGCTTCAGGCTCCGCGAATAGCACTTTTCTGCAGGCCAACATTTAAAAGTCAAATATCTCAAACCAGACTGTTTTCCTTTTCTCTGAAATCAAATGAGAAGGGTTATTAATAGAAAACAAATTCCACACAAAGGACCAGCATCGCCAAAGCTGTTTACTCGTGTCCCAGAAACAAGGTCAAAGTGTCATGACAGCATGTAGCATTTCCAAGGGAGATAATGCTGAGAAGTGAAGGAAGCCCACAGGCTCAATTTTGAAATGCAGAATACCTCTTGCTGTTGTTCTTCCTGAGATCAAATTCCCCCCTCTTTTTGGCAAAGACAGGGGATGGTATTTCAAACGCTGAACTGAACCAGATAAAAACGACTGGTGGTTTCTTCTTGTTTAGGGCGTAGACCAGCACAGTCCCTGGCAGATCTTGGGACTTCTGTCCCCCACTTCCTGAAAGGGAATAGACACAGGAGGGGGTGTGGGGTAGGGGTGGGGAGCGTGGACACAAGGCTACTTTGACATCTTTGTTTGAGAGCACACCAGCCTTTCCATTTGGGTCATTGCTTGGCAAACTCCGAGGAATCTGATCTTTGAGCAAATAACCCCCTCTCGATACTGTGCTTAGAACTCTTGAGGACAAAAGTCCTCCAACAGGGTTTGCAACAAGTACAACCACACTCTCTCCTGGATGCCTAGCAACTTCCACACAGCAAGCCATGGCTCCTGAAAAGTGTGTTTCCTTCTTACCTGTGAGCAACGTCCACAAACAGGAACTCCCATCGTTTGGTGACGTTTGTTCAATCATTAACACAATTAATTTTGGGGGTTGAACAGCTAAAGGTTATCCAGAAAGGTGGTGTATGAGACAGATGGGGATGAAAAGGGTTTGAACCGTAATAGGGATTACATAATTAAACCCATGACTCATTTCATTTTCTCAACACTAGCCAGACAATGTAAGATCATTTTGTGCTTGTGTTTCTTCATTGGGAAGAGTCAATAGCAGTGTAAGACTGCCCCATAGGGTGCATTTGGTGTTTTCAGCTGTAACCTTTATGGAAACAGACTGCCAGGCCTTTCTTCCATGGTGTTGTGGACTGTGTTTCAATGACAACCTTTAGTTCTCCCTAAGCACAAACCATTTGGACTTCCCTCCAGGGCTGGCACAATGGACTCACACAGCACAGTGGTGAGAATGACACTGGATGGGGCAGTGTTTCCTTCTGTTGTACATGGATGGAATTGGAACCCATTTGACTTAAAACAACAACTGATAAGAAATCCTAAGAAACACTATGACTTGGAATCATGTTGAGGACTGGGAGTTACACTTTTGTGTAGGAAACATTCTAATATAAGTGGAACTATATACCGAAGACTGATCTACTAAAAAGGATAAATCAGAACCATATCCTTTCATGCTCTGTTTTATAGACCTTGAGTGGATGAAGAATATAATCATAAAGTCATGATTTTTTCCTTTCCACAGAGTTATTGACTGAACTTTCTTACTTGATGAGAAAAGAAACCTCCAATGAGATGAATGGGAAGCAGCCTTGCATTGCATTTCACTTCTCAATTGAATCTAGCTTTTTGGTCTTATATATTGCAATGCATTCTTGTTCATTTAAGTTGATATTGGAATAATCAATAAATTTAACCTGAGAGGGGCCTGGGTGCCACAGAGGCTAAAGCACTTGCCAGCTCACTGCAAAGTCACCGATTAGAACCCAGCAGCCACTTCTCAGTAGAAAGATGTGGCACTCTGCTTCCGTACCTATGCATAGTCTTGGAAACCACAGGGCAGTGCCTCTCTCTCCTTACAGGGTCACTGAACCAGAATGAACTAGATGTATAGGGAAATTGTTGACAAAGAAGATCAAGTCTGATCAAACGATGAGTGATCTAATGATGGCAGGCTAGGCTCTTGAATCAGCAATACTGCACTAAATGTTTATTTTTTATTTTGAAGACTTTTCACTTTTTACAGTCCCCAAACAACCAAGACTATTGCCATCAAACCAATTCTGACTCACAGTAATGGTGTAGGACCAAGCAGACCTGTCCCCTTAGCTCCAGAGTCGTAAATCTTCATGGCAGCAGATGACCATGTCTTTCTCTGGAGGTGCAGCCGGCAGGTTTGATCCGCAGACCTTCAAGTTAGAAGCTGAGCACTTAAGCACAGTGCCCTCTGTGCAGAGTGATAGAGTTGAAGGGGCATAGTTCCCTTTCCTGGAAGCCAGAAGGCAAACAGAATCATTTCTTTGTTTGAGAGGCAGGGAACTTCATGTACAAAGCAAGAATGAGGGCAGATGGACCAGGGACATGGCAGCAGCTCAGCAACTGCACAGTTCAACAATCAGACCCCAAGGTCCCCATGCTGCCTGAGAAGTCACCCCCACCCTGTTCTCAGAGCAGGGCAACAATTTTACTTGCACCTGATTCTGCCAAGAACATTCAAGGGAACAGGGCTGGTGAGGCACAGATAACCATCCGATTTAGAAGCGGGGACTGCCCAGCTTGCAAACCATCCGAACCAGTGAACACTACACACCTCCCCAAAGAGGCATCTGTCCAACCATCATAGTCCAATCACAAACCACTCCTTGCCAACAAGTCAGTTGTGACTCGTCACGACAGGGTAGAAGAGTCCTTGTGGGATTCCAAGATTATAAATCTTTACAAGAGTAGAAAGTCTCATCTTTCTCTTGAGGAGGGGCGTGGTGGTTTCAAACTCATGACCTTGCTGCTAGCAACCCAACAATAGAACCCTCGACCACCAGCGCTCCTTAGCCATCACATTCAACAACAAATTCACCGTCATCGAGTCGCTGCCGACTCAGCTGCCCTGTGTGGGTACCTGAGACTGCGACCGGCCATGGGAGCAGAAAGCCCAGTCTTTCTTGCTCAGAGATGCTGGTGGTTTCAAACTTCTAGGCGTGAGTTGATTCAATGTTTGGTCAGTGTGTTCCAAGCATGATGTTGTCAGTTTTCAAATGATTCATGGCAGGAACATGATCGATTCCCCCCCCCCCACCCCTGCCATCATATATTTGATGGTCCAAAATAGCACACTTTTAAAAGTGAAAGGAGGAGTAATGAATACTTATGCCAGAACAGCAGGTAGAAAGACCGCACTGCCATGGATCGGCTCCTGAGTCTCAGACACCTTATAGCACAGAGTAGAACTGCCCACTGAGTTTCCAAGATGTCTATTCTGTATGAAAATAGACAGCCTCACCTTTAGCCCAGGGAGTATGGCTAGTGGATTCAAACCACTGAACTTGTGGTTAGCTGTTCAGTGCGTAATGCCCACTGTGAACCAAGGCTCCTGGCCCAACTCAGAGGAATCCCGTGGGACAGAGGCCAACTGTCCCAGAGTGTTTTCTCGGTTATAATTCTTTGGGTAACAGATAGCTAGAGCTGTCTTCCACAGAGCCACTGGGTGGATCAAACCCTTAACCTTTCAGTTAGAAGCCCAGTACCATCAGGCCCATTCCAGGCAAACGAAGAGTACAGTCCCCTAGTTGGCACCAGCCATCGTTTTAACATCCTGAAAGTTTTAACACATGTTGAATCAACCAGCACCTGTGTTGTTCCCAGGGAAGGTTTCTAAGGCAGGCTGGAAGGTGACATTCTCAAAACCGGACAGCGAGTGACTGGCAGAATTAGGACTAGAATGAAAATTTCCCACTCCCAGCTCAGTGTTTTTCTAATGTGTCACAAATTTGTACAGTTTTATTCCATTCAAAACTTGGTCACAACCTCATGCAGCCCCACGTCTCCTCAGGCCACACCCTCGGGGAATGTAAACTAAGGTTTGTGGCAACAATAACAAATCGTGTTTTCCTGGTTCCTTTCACATCTGAGGTTCCAGAAACTCCAGCCCCGCTTTAATTTTCCATCAGGCAGGGCCCAGTCATGTTCTTGGAACCCCCTGCCAGCCTCGTCCTTTTTGTTGATGGATAAATCCACCCTCTGATCCTCAGGAGAAAAATGAAGTTGTCTGCTCCTGTTGAGACTCACACTTGGGAACCTGGAGGTACAATTCTACTCTGTGATAAATAGGTCCATTGTGAATCCGCATCGACTGGATTGCAGTGGGCTGAGGTGGTCGGGGTCCTGCTTTGGGGAGTCCCTGGGTGGTGTAAAGGGGTAATGTTGTCATATGCTAACCCAAAGTAGTAGGAGCCAGGTACCTGGGAAGAAAGTCCTGATGATCAAGTTCTGAACAGTTTACCATTGAACATCCTGTGGCACCCAGTTCTACTCTGACACACATGGAGATTGGAGATTCCATGAGCCAGAAAGGATTCCATGACAAATATTTTTAAGTCCCCCCCACCTCCATGACATCAACAACAACGGTTGCTATGGAGCGACTTCTGACTAATAGCAATGTCACTTTGGCCAGCATAAGACTGTGCTTCATGGCGTTTGTGATCTTGGGTAAGCACATCATCTAGGCTTTCTTCTGAAGGTCCCCCGGTGGGCTTGAACCACCAACCTTCCTGTTACTGAACAAGCAGATACCCACTTGCACTGCCCAAGGATTTCCATAGACTCTCTGAGAGCTGGCCATCTTCACCTGTGACTCAATTCTGCTGGTGGAAGAGCACTCACACATTGGGCTTCTAACCCGAAAGTCCACAGTGTGACATCACCAGCTGATCCTTGGGAGAAAGATAAGGTTTCTCTGCTTCCATAAAGAGCTAGTCTTAGAAACCCACGGGAGTAGTTCTACCCTGACCAATAGTAGTGAGTTTCGTTGTTGCCTGTAGCCAGTGCTATGACTTTAAATCATGATACTTGACCTCTACAAATCTAAAATTTCAGTACACCTAAATTTTTGTCAAATGAGCCTATAAGTTAAATCCACAACCATCATTTAATTCTGTATCATGACACCCCTGTAATGGGTTTCTTAGACTGTAAATCTTTTTTTTTTTTAATTTTCATTTTTTGTCTTAACCCTCAGCCTAAGTCTGAGGCTAAACCTAACCCTAACCCTACTTTAAATCTTTGTGGGAGCAGATAGTCTCATGTTTTGCTCTCAAAGCCACATATGACTTTGAACTGATTACCTTGTAGCCCAACCCCTAAACAACTTAGCACAGTCCAAGGCATATAACCATCCAATAAATGATAACTATGGTCATGGGAGGGTGCTGATTGTTAAGCAGAAGCTCCTGCCAAGTTCTTGGACCGAAGGAGGCCACCAGCCCCAGCAAAGACAACCTCAGTGCTACCGACTGCTGCCAACCAAGAGGCTTGATAAAACAATAGGCAGGTCTAGGATATAGCTTGCCTTATATCCCAGATAGGAAAAACAACATGATTCTGCATGCCCTCGCCCCTCGGGGGCTCACAGCAAGCCAGGCAAATGGACTGGCGAGGCCCCTTCCCAGCTGTTCTGGGGCAAACAGATGTGGATTCCAATTCGCACATCTGTTCCCTCTCCAGGGACCCATTCCACTGCATTTGACTCTGCAAAGATATTGTTGATATTGTTGTTCGGTAGCTAGCTTAAGGACAGCTTTGTTGTCCCTCCCATGCCTGCAAGGACCCCCAATAGAGGAGGATGGAAAGAAATCAGGCAACCACTGAACATGTAGGCAAATTGAGCATGCAGAAACACAAGCCCCCTAGGCCCTTATAAAACACCCACCTTGCTCAGGTACATCACACAGGTGGACCTAACCCATCCAATGGGGTCAACCAGGAACATCAACCATGCCTCCCCAGCCAGAGGTTTGAAATTTCCTGGCTGTGGGAAGGCCACTCTCTTTTACCTTGCTCTTGGTCAGCAGCAGGTGAGGGTGAGGGTGAGGAGGGTGAGGGTCTCCCTCCCCAACGTGGTGCACATGAGCCCACTCAGGGTAGGCACCAGCCTCTTGGCCCCCATTCTCTTAGACTCTAGGGTTTTTGGGCTTCTGGCCTCTCATGGTTTCCTCATCTCCACCCCTACCCCCCCAAGTTCTACATGTTCCACGTGGTTGTTTGTGTCCAGTAGTGAACACCAATATGGCTTCTGAGTGGCTTGGAACACTTCCCAGAAATACCCTTTTGAGTCTGTCAAACCTGAAACTTGTCCTGTCCTTCATAAAAGCTCCCTTGGATCACACAACATGCTTCAGCATGAATTCTTTCAGTGTGCGGGGCAAAGAACTGAGAAATAACCCCCTCCAGGAATCTCACATATTATGTAGGCAAAGGCCCGGCACAAGGGATGAGTTCATGAATTACACACACAGCAGAACACAGCTTTTTTCCCTCATACAAAGGGGCAGATTTTTATTCCTTTCCTTCACTGCTTCTCCAGTTCCTGCCCTCACTCTTTTCCAGGCTGTCCTTGTTCTCTTGTTTTCCAATCATGCTCTTGCAGTGGGTCCAGTTCCTCTTCTGGCTGCCCTAGGGTTTTCTCTTTCCCTCTCCTCTTTGACTTGGTGATGATTTCTGGCTGATTCATCTTCTCAAGTTCTGATTCCTCCCCCCTCCAGCATATCCTCCTCTGACAGATCTTTCTATAACTGGGTTTGTTGTTCTCCTCTGACTGTCTTTACTTCCCAGAAGCGCCTCCTCCCACGGCCCTCTCCTCCCCCTCAGCCAGGACAGGGCTGTTTTCTCTGGGGCAGGCCCAGACTGTCGCCTTGGCTTGGCAGGGGGTCTTCTTCTGGATGCTGGCGTTTTTCCTGAGCTTTTTGTTTAGTCCCAGCAGCTTTCTCAGGTTCCCACTTCCCCTTCCTCTCTTATCTCCATCCGAAATCCATCATTCTTGACCCTGGTGATTTGTAGGCTTGGCTTTTGTGAAAATTGGCTTGTCTGAAAATAGAATATGCGTGAACGCCCTGTCTACCTCCTCTCTGGAGCAGTTTATCGTCGCATGCATCAAGACGTCCTGTTGAAGCATTGCGTTCTTACCCGCAAGTGTAGCCAGCCAAACCCACCAGCCGGCTCTTTGGGAGAAAAGCGGGGCCATCTGTTCCCATAATGATTTCATCTCGGAAATCACATAGAACAGTTCTACATTGCCCTACAGGGATGCATTGACAGGGAGCTTGGTGTGATATGGTGTGGTTTGATTTGATTTGGAAACTTTATCTCCATACAGGCCAAGCTCTGAGGATTTTCTGCAAGATGAGTGCCTTAGAGGTGTCTTTTAATACTAGCATCAGAAAGGGTGAATTCTGGAGTTTTCACCATTATTCCCAAATATCAGTTTGCTATAGGACTTGGGCTCTGTGATTCTTGTTGCTTCCATTTCTTCATTCCCACCCACCAGCAACCAAGTAAACAGGCACACTCATCACCCTGGAGTTCATTCTGACTCGGAGCGGCCCTACAGAAGAGGGCAGAACGGCCTTTTGGGGTCTCAGAGGTGGACACTAATCACAGGACTAGAAAGCCTCATCTCCCTCCTGCATAGTGGCTGGTGGTGTTGCTCTACTGCCCAATGCATAACCCACTGCGACACCAGCTCCTCCTAAGAACGACAGACAACAAAACAAAATCGGGCCAGTTCCAACTCAGCGAGACCCGCTTTAAGATACAAAGGTGACCCCAACTATTAGATAAAATTTAGATAGTACATTTATTGTCTTTTTAAAATTAAAAAAAAATTTTTTTGATTGATTAAGTCTTAAACAAGAAAAAGGCACATTCTCCAGATGAGGGAGTCCATGAGCACAAGGTCACACTGACATCTAAGGGGTTGCCAAGAGTCAGGGACTAAAAAAGGACATGGGAGGTCAAAGAAAACTGTTACAAAAGCATGGCTGGTGACAGATCCATACATGACCGTTACAGATGGCACTACAGGAGTGGGGCTATGATGGGGACAATGCAACACAGAGACGGGAGAGCTCAAAGGATGGTGTGTGGTCTTCTGACAAAGGCAGTCGGGGTCTGACTCTAGGTGAAGCCAATCTAGTAGAACAGTCTCCATCAAGCACACACTCAGGCAAGCCCCTGTAGTGAACACTGCCTCACTGGACTGGCTGGGGGGATGGGGTGGAGGGGATCCACTTTCTAATGCCCTTTGCCGAGGGCAAGACTGCTCAGGTGGAGGCTTCACCCACACGGGGACTTTGCAAGTCAGTTTGAGGATTTCACTGTCACCCATAAATCTAGTGCGCTAAGACAAGTTAACTTCAAATACAAACTTAATAGGGCATAGTATAAGCAGCCTCTAGAGCTTCTAAGGTTGTAATCTTAAGGAGCGCAGACTGGCATGTCAAGTAGTTTGAACTACTGACTTTTGGATTAGCAGGTGAGTGCTTAACCACTGTGCCACCAGGGCTTTTTCTGTTTCATGCCTCAACAATCCTCCTTCAACTGCTTTCTCTAGAGTTACAAAGGACCAACTGAATCAGTCAACAAACAAAAACAGAAACAGAGAAGGGCACTGGGAGGTTTGGAAAAGTTAAGCCAACAGAGGCAAATGCTGTTACATACCAAATCTTTCGATGACAAGTAGATACATAGATTCAGAGTGAACAAGTATTCAAGAGAGAGCTAATATATTATATAAGACATCTGATATATAATCTATGACATGACATATACAATGTAATACATAGCATGATGTAATATGTAATATATAGTGTGTAGATATGTATGTTTTATACAGGATGTTTGTATCAGCGTTGGACTGCTAACAGAAAGCTCAATTGTTCAAACCCATCAGCTACTCTGAGTGAGAAAAAGGAAGCTATCAGCTCCTATAAAATCTGATATTTTTCAGAAACTTTATGAAGAGTCCCTGTGGCAGTCATGTACTCTGGTGCCAATTTGATTAAAAGTGTAGGGGTGGAGTCTGGCCCATCAATCTGGAGATAGTCAATGAGACCTCTTTGTGGGCATTACTTCTACTGAGAATTCTGGGAAATCTTGCAATATTTCCACAATGGGTATGAGAGACTTATAGCTCAGTCTCTTGGAGATGTTCTACTGACAAGACACAGTGCTTGAGCCATCCCAGAGGAGAAACCACGTGGGCCTACCCTGATGGAACCAGACCTCTGAAGCTGGAAAAGTCACATGGAGAGCTTGCTAGTGCTGAGATACTTCCACCAGCACTGGAGACACAAGACTTTGCTCCCAACGGCCTGTGATTGTCCTGGCATCATTGCATGTGCTTTGTGAATTAGAAGAGGACTAATGGACTGGTCTCAGACATATGAGCTAATATCAGACTTATGGACTTGAACTGGACTAGGCTGGGATGCTTTCTCAATGTTCCATTCATCTTGTATATAAATCTCTCCCTTATATCCATATGCGTATTATGAATTTGTTTTTCTAGTCTATCCAGACTAACATAGTCCCTATGAATCAGAATCAACTCGATGGTTGTGGGTTTGGGATGTTTATGCTGTTGATATTTTGTTTTATTTACCTTTATTAAAATGTATCCATGAGTATGGTGGAGCATACAGGAGGAAAAGTTATAGGAACTTCTTAGACATATCTATACCCTAAGGAAGTGAGTGGCTGGCTCTAGGAGATCAGGATGATAATCTTTGGGGACACCAATTGGCATAACCTATTGAAAATGGTGTTCTACAACTGGAGTCTAAAACTGTGTAAGCAGTCATGTAAGTACAACTGTTGGTCTCTTCCCATTTGGAGGAAAGAAGAATGCCCCAAAGTTAAAGACACATGGAAACCAGGAATCTAAGGGACATCAGGAATCTAAGTCTGGCATCAGTCTTCATAATGCTGAGAACCAAAGATCCAACTGGTGCTTAGCTACCATTGCCAACTGCTCTGAGATAAGATTATCTTCAACATTTTTGGATAGAGTAAGACAAACATGTGGAACAAAACTGAAAATCTTCAAAGAGACCAAACTTACTGATCCACTAGAGACTGGTAATACTTCCAAGACTATATTTCCCCCAGTCACTCTTCAAGTGTGGATCTGAACACTCTCACATGAGAAGAATCAACCACTTAGAAGCAAGTGGTCAGCATGTCCTCAGAACACAGTGCCGAAGGCGAGAAAAGAGAGAAGAAGGAAAGCATCAAGTTTTCAGCTGTCTGTTTACCCCCCACCCCTAAGACACCTCCTGAAGGTTTCATGTTAGGGGGCTACCATAGAGGAAGCATGCATACTATGTAAGGTGATAAGCGTTACAGAGAAGAGGACTGGTAGAGCCAGACTGTGTGTGTGTGTGTGTGTGTGTGTGTGTGTGTGTGTGTGTGTGTGTGAGGGTGTCATCCAGTGTTCAAAAAGAGGGTCAGGTAGTCTTCGTTGAGAGGGTAGTAATAGAGCAGAGACTGGAAGGAGGGGAGTGAGGAAGCCGTGATTATTAATCTGAAGGTGAATGATTCAGCCAGAGGGAACAACAAGTTCACCCCTACTGTAAACCCCAACCCAAAGCCATTACTCTAGAGTCCACTCCAACACCTATGGACCACCCTATACTAAAACTCCATGTGGAGTTTTCCAACATTGTGATCTTTAGAGAAGCAGACTGCTACGTCTTTTTCTTTCTCTTGGAGGGGCTGGTGGGATTGAATCTCTGAACTTTTCAGCCATAGCTGAATGCTTACCCACTGCGCCACCAAGTGGCACAGTTAACCTGACTGGATCGTGGAGTCACTTGTCCTCCATTCCCTGCCCCCACCCCACCCCAGCTTCCTACCCACCACCAGCAAACTGAAACCTAAACTAATATTTCCTATAAATATCAGACCTGCCAGGAGCCCCAAATAAATCAATCAGTTGACTTCCCAGAAAAGGGGATTTAAACCAGCCAATTGGGATTTGTCTGCTCAGTATAACCTGGTTCAAAATCTCCCGTAATCCCAAATAATGAAAGAAAATATCCACCAGCCAATGTGAAAATTGCTCACCGTAGCTTCCTTGTTCCTGTTTGAGAGGCATTCTTAAAACTTTTCCATTTGAATTATATTTCCAAACGTTTGTCTTGCCTTGAGACCAGATTTTCACCGGTCCATGAATTAAAGAATAAAGCTAGGGAGAGTTCATAAACACATTTAGTATTGTGAAAATTTTGTTTTTTAACTGCCTTGAAGTGGGTCCTTGGTCACTCGTGGCTGAGGGGTTGGCCTGCTGACTGCATGACTGATGATTGAAACCCGCCAGCTGCTCTGTGGGAGAAAGAGAGCTGTTCTCATGGAGATTTATAGCTTCAGACACCATACAATGGGTCTGTATGAGTTGGAAAGGACTCAGAGGTTTGATTTTGAAAGATGAGGCATGCCAGCACATTGGAAGAACGAGCTGGGGAACAAGAGTCACAAGAGATGAAGGCCATTAGGTCACCTAAGGTCTTATAAACCACTGTGGAACGCATTCTCCTTCATGTCAATAAACATGGGTTGGGTGGGTTCTCTCTTTCGCTTCTTCCTTCACCTGCTCCACAGGGGTGTCTTATCCATTCAGAGTTGACTGGCTCTTTTCTTCTCCCTCCCTCCTCATCCATCCTTTCATATTCAGATCTATTCCTTTCCCTCTTTCAAAATGCCCCAGTTGTTCAAAGTAAGCCCTATCTTCAACTGGGTGATTTAACAACGTCGCAGACTCAGTAGGCAACAAACCAGCTTTCTCTCTGGTCTTCCTTTGGGTCTTGCCTATTTCCGCTAATGAAAACTCTGTTCCGCTGGCACATCTTGTGTAAAGTTTTAGAGTTATCTTCCTTAGAAAATAAGTAACTTCCTCTACCAAAGGAAACATAAGTGGGGATGTTTGTGTATCTTACACCCACATTCAAGTAAACCCACCAACATGGACTCGATTCCTACTTGTAGCAACCAATAGGACGAGATAAAACTGTCGTTGTCAGTTTCTGAGACCGTGACTCTTTGTGGGAGAAGAAAGCCTCGTTTTTCTGTCACGGAGTAGCTGAGGGTTCTGAACTCCTGACTTTGCAGTTATCAGACCAACACATAACCTCTATGCCACTAGAGATCCCAGGATATACTCCAGGGAAACACAATGTTAACAGAGGGACAAGTGTTAATTTCTATAACATTGACACACAGGCCTGAAAGAATGCTGTGTGCCACTAATAATATTTTTGTAGTGAATCTAACAAATGTGGATTGAGTTTCTATTTTAGAATCATTCAGAAAGTTACCATCAAAAGGCAATTCCAATGTAGGTGAACCTTGAGAATATTGTGCTGAGTAAAACAAGTCAATCACAATCGAACAAATATTATATGATCTTACTTATAGTAATTACTTAGAATAGGCAAGTGTATGATACTGAAACTGAAACTTAACACCACGGAATCGATTCTGACTCCCAGTGGTGCTGTAGAACACAGTAGAATTGCTCTGTGCACTACTGAGATGGTGGATCTTTACAGAAATGGAAAGCCATATCTTCCTCCCGCAGAGTGACTGGTCATTTGGCACTGCTGACCCTGTGATTAGTACTTCAATACTAGGCCACCATGGTTCCATTTTCAACTTGGTTAGAGGGAAAGGAGACTCATTGCTCAGAAGCATTGGGCTTCTTCTTTTCAGGGTGATGAAACATTTTGAGAATGAATACTGGTAGTCATTGAATAAAACTATGTCCACTTTGCTCCAGGCATTGTTATTTTCGGTGGCCCTTCCTTTGCAATAACAAGATCTACAGTTACCTCCTCCTCCTACACATCTGACCTCTTCTCACCCAGCCTCCCTCCCTTTCTCTCTCTCCTGATGGGAGGCAGGCTGAGCAAGACACAGACATAGTTATAAGACAGCTGACCCATGCTGCCACTTAAGTTCCATTTCCCCCTCTCCCGGATACCTCCCTTGGAGACACACACAATAAATTTCCCATTCCGGTTTGCCTAATTGCCCATTCTTCTTCTCTGGTTGGGAAATCCCCAAGGAGTGGCTGCGCTGAGTGCTTGAAGCACAAGCATGCATTCTACTATGCTGGCAAAGATTCAAAACCAGAATTTAAACAAGATGGTATCCTAAGCAAAGCCTTCTGGTTAGGGCTGGTCAAGTCTCATGGGAGAAGGGCCCAAAGCTCTAGCAGCTAAGTGGAGATGCTCATTTTCAGAAAATGGGGTCTTGAGGTTGAGGTTAAGGTTTATGGTATTTCTGAAGGGTCAATGGGAAAAGGCCAAAGCCTGGATTGTGCGTGTGGTTTACAATTGGCTCCTAACTGAAGGCAAATGGTGTCAACCCACAGCATTTCTCCAAAGAAGAAAGACCAGGGGACCTGCTCCAAGACACCCAGTGGGACAGTTCTACCTTGTCACATGGGAACGCCATGAGCCAATTGGAGGACAGCTGAGGACAACAATGAAGAATAGAAAGTCATAAGGCCAGAGTGAGAGGCAAAGCGAGAACAGAGAAGCTAGGACAGAAGCTAGACCAGAGGGGCTGCTCCCCTTGAAATGTTGCTCCCCAGGACCACCCAACATGTCTTCAGAAAGGCTCTCCTCGCCTCTCTGGTAGTCTCGCCTCAGTCTGACAGTGGGATCAGAGATGGGTGGCGGTACTACTGTGCTCTTAGAGCTTGTATGCATCAGGTACTTGGTAATGTGTTAGGCCAGTTGACTATAGAGACAAATTCAATGACTCTCAAATATATGGAAGAAAGAGCTTTATATCAAGCAGTAATTGAATATCAAGAAAACATTCCAGTCCAAATCAATCCATAAATCCGATACCAGACCATAAATCCTTCTTCAGACTTACACAGCTACCTACGTGCAGTGATAGAGAATGCCAGAAGATCACATCCAGTGGGTCTAGGATCTTGTGGATCCAATGGTGGTGAGATCAGCACAAGTCTCTGGCAGGTCTCAGCTTTGTGACTTGCTAGCAGGAAGGTGAAGGAGAGGGGAGTGGGCAGGTCACCAGGACGCCCCTTATGAGAAGGCCACACCCACAAGGAGACATCATCAGGCTGTGCTCTGATTGACAGGCTAGACTCCACCCCTTCACTCCACTTAACAAGTTGACATGAAGTTACCACAGGGCCCACCATCCACAGGGAAAGAGACCAGTTTACTTGGGAGATCTCTTTGTAAAATTTTGAATTGACTGATACCACTTACTTCGCTCTGCCAGTTTTGTTCTGACTCTGTAAGAGTCGCTCCCAACTGAAATCTGAAGCCGTCCCCACCTTCACTGACATCTGTTGTGAACTCCCAGGCAGAATTCTGAGCCCCATGGCTCCAACTCGAAACCTCCTTAGCCACTGACCTGTACAGTGCTAGAGGTTGCTTCACTTGTCATCTGCCCTTCCTGTGTTTTCCCATTCATACCTGGGAACGTGTTTCTGAATGGCTATCAAAACCAAAACCAAACCCATTGTCATCAACTCAATTCCAACTCATGGAGTCCTTGTGTGTTAAAGAGGGGGACTGTCTCATAGGACTTTCTTGGCTTCAAACTTTATGAAAGGCCATCTTTTGCAGCATCTCTGGGTAAGCTTGGACCACCAATAATGAGGTGAGTAGTCAATTGTACCCTGAAAGACCCCAAGCCACCAACACCTGAGGAGAGAGTAGGAATGGAGTTCATTCCCTCAGTATAATGGGATCTGATCATTGACTATGGGGGTAGGAAAATGTTTGGGCAAGCCACTTGTACAAAAAACTGGGATTCATCTCCTCTCCAAAGTTGTAGATTGGGGAGGGCCAAATACAGGGAAATGTTTAGGTTGATCACGTCTCATTGGCATGACACGTAATGATTGAAATGAGAAAAACAGTCTCGAAAAATTGTATTAATAACTAATGACCCTAATTCATGATGGTGACGTCATATGTGTCAGAGTAGAACTGTGCCCTATGGGGTTCTCCACAGCTGATATTTTAAAAAGTGAATTGCCAGACCTTTCTTCTAAGATACCACTTGGGGGCCAGAAGGATATTCTAACATAATCATTTCCCTCAATAAAATGATTTATTAAAAAAAAAGGAGGGGGAGAGAGGAGCTTATACCGAGGGCTCAAGTCAAGAATATTTGGAAATGAATATGGCGGCATGTGTACAAATGTGCTTGATACAAATGATGCATTGAATGTTATGGGAGCTGTAAGAGCCCCCCCCCCACATTAAAATCATTGAAAAGAAAAAAAAATAATAATTTGCCTAGTAGCTGAGCACGTTAGCCATTTGCACCACATAGCAAATCTGATAAGTGAATGGAAACTTAAAATTCAATGAAAAAATTATTTAATATAAATGAACAAAAATGCACATTTCATTGTAGACTTCATAAGAAGGGATCTGGTCCATTTGGCTCAAATATTTAAGACCATTGTTCATATGGACATCTTCAAGATATGTTTAATTCTTCCATTTGCTATTTCTGCCTGAAGTTTTCCAGGTCAGCAGGCATGACTAACTAATTTGTCTTTTAATTGCTCCCATCTTTTGGAGAGCAAGAATGACGGGAAGAGAACAAAAGGAGAACTTTCCAAAGTATTACACTTATGTCAGTGTAAGACTCTGACATAACTTCCTGAACCATCTCCTGGTGCTTCTGCTCACCTAGATGGGAGAATCAAGCATGAGGCCAGCAGTACTAGGTGCATTCAGGGTCTTGGCCAGGTAAGGGAGGGTGAATTCACTCCCACAGAGCTGAGTCTGAGCTCACTGCCCAGATGGTTGCAATAAAACACTCCTTTCACATAAAAAAGGGTGGGTGGGGGTAGAATAAGTCTTTAAAACAGGCCTCCTATGTACAGTGCTAACCCAAGCAAGCATGGGAAATCAAATCTGAGTCACCCTTTTGAATCCAAAGTACTATTTTGGTTGATAGTGTCAGCTGTTATTCGATACCCCCTTGGTGATGTCTGGGTCTCCTGGCCACAGTCCCAGTCATTTGCTGATCATTGATGGAGTGGGTGACATGTGACTTATTAGCCAGGTTCACTTTGAGGCCAGGAATTGGTGGCATGCTGGTTCTGTCCCTTCTATGCAGAAGAATCAAAGTTTAGCAATGAAATGACTGTGACCAGAGGTGCTTCCCACCCACTTCTTTCTCATCTTGGTTCTTCCAGAAAGAGGCAGGATTTTATCCAAGTACTTTCTTGTTTGAAGCCACGGCATAAACACAGTTAGGAAAAAGTAACATCTTAAAAAGGCAAGATGGTTCAAAAGGTGTTATTGTTAAAAATGTTAAGTTGGCTTCGTGTTAGTGAAGTATTTGTGTTTTTATACTTATGGATCACACTGGCTTTCTGTGGCCCACAAGTCTCATGCATCCCTAGAAATTTGACATAATGTGTAGAGGATTCTGCTGAAATGGTCTGTTACTTTTTTTAGGATCTCATTTGTCCTCAGGCTGTTCAGCAGACTCTAAAATCTGTGTACCAGGAGCAGAGCAGAATGGGCCAGACTTTCCATTTATCTCTGGGGAAGCGTCGGGGCTCGGCAGGAATGGGGGCAGAGGGCTTTCTCACTGAGATGAAGTTTGTAAGCCTGAGCTGGCGGGGCCCCTTGTTTTCTTGATTCCTGCATGCTTATGTGATGGACAGAGCCACCCTCTTGCTGAGTATCATATTTCTAGATCCCAGGACAACACGCTGTTGACTGCCGGGAAGTGTTTTCAACCCCAGGCTGACAAGTCCAGACAGTCACTGCTAATCTGGGAAGCAGAGAACTCTGATTGAAAGCCTGAGAACAATGACGTTTATTCTGACACATTTCCACAATAATTGGAAAACGTGGAAGCCGAATCTGCATTTCTTGGTAAATTGAAAAATGGACATCACTATAAAATCCAAATTTTACTCCAATGTGTTAGAGAAGAGGAATGCTTCCGGTGTTCCATTTGGTTGTGCTCCTCGGACACCTCTGACCAAAGACAAATGCTTATATCCTCTCAGTACTTCATTCCCATCAAACACTGGAGTGAGGAAGAAAGCAAATTAACAAATGGGTGTAAAGTTACCGAAAAAACAAAAAACG